>CM051259.1:66269524-66454524 GCA_027921565.1 Artemia sinica
GCTTATCACATTTTGTTTATTATTTGTATTCTTTTTTTTTGTATATTCTTTTTGTAGATTTTCAGCAAAGAATAGTTGATAAATAAGTGATAATTAAATTTTTCAATAAAAACTCATAAAACCGATGAAACTTTAATCTGCCAATAACGACAATATTGGGCAATAGAATCAAAATCGTATTCTTCATCTGACTTCACACTTGGTAATCTAACCCTGGTTTGGAATTGCTATAAATCATCTTCCTTTCTTCAAAATGTCAGTAGCATTTTTTCTGTTTCCCTAGGAATTAGGCAGAAAAATGTAAATTACTAGCATCTCCACAATTTCTGGAAATTGTCTTAGAAGTTTTGAATCAATTATAAAATGTGTAAGTTAAAGAAATTTAAGGGTAAAATCTAGATGTTTCTTAACCGTAAGGTTAAAGCTCTTCTTTTTTGGATTTTGGGAAATAAAATACGTTTCCAAAAACTCCACAAACCTTCTTAAGCTAAAAATAGGATGCCCTCTTTTCTAAATTTGATTCTTGGCATACGCGTCAAGTTGTTTGGTAGCTCAACGAGTTTCTGTTTGTCAAAACAGTTGTTCTTATTTAACCTCACGTTTGAGCTTTGATTTTTTTTTCTTCTCTAAAATTTTTATTCCTTTTTTATGCCAATGTGCAAGCTCCTTATCATGAAAAAATTATCTGCTGAAATTGACCTTAATTTTCCATATGTTTGAATAATATCTGTTTTTAAAAGCTAAACCTACCATCAGGACCGTATCCAGGACTTTTTTAGAGGAGGGGGGAGGGATACACAAATAAATAAAAAAACGTATAAAAAATTTTTTATATGCAAATTTGTTACGTTTTTACGAGTCGGACAACATTTCGGAAAGGGGGTGGACTGGTTTAAACTGCCTACCCTCCCCCTCCCCCTCCCAAGATATGGCCTTACCTACAATCCAAATTACCATTCAATACAAGCTCTAAATATAATAATCGCTTCCCTTCGAAATGCGTAACGCTTAATGCATAGTCTTTAGCTATGTACCAAACCTTTACAGGTTTTCTTAGATTGTATTACTTTTTGTATGTATTTCTCGTCAACATTTGATTTAAAATGTCAAATTCCAGGCTATCCAAATGCCAAAATCCAGAACGCCAAATACAATTCGAAAAAAATAAGCCAAAAGATCAGCTATATCAAACAGTTCGTGGTAACGAACTGTAAGTAAGGAGCGACCCGGCTCAATGGTAACTGAAACTGTAGAAAACGGAATTTTGATACCAATAGATACATAAAAAGAATCAGATTTTAATGCTGAATTTGAATATATAAGTTTCATCAAGTTTAGTCATACCTATCAAAAGTTATGCACCTGAGAAAATTTGGCTGATTTTCGAAAAAAGGGGGAAAGACCCCCTAAAAGTTATAGAACCTTAATGAAAATCACACCATCATATTCAGCGTATCAGTGAACCATACTGCAGAGGTTTAAAGCTCTTATCTACAAAAATGTGGAATTTTGCATTTTTTTGCCAGAAGAAAGATCACGGATGCGAGTTTATTTGTTGTTTTTTTTGTTCACAGGGGTGATCGTATCGACCCAGTGGTCCTAGAATATCATGGGAGGGCTCATTCGAACGTAAATTAAAAGATCTAGTCCCATGTTTAGGTCACCAAAAAACGGAGGGAAACTAGGCCTCCTCCCACGCTCATTTTTTCCCAAAGTCACCCAATAAAAATCTTGAGATAGCCATTTTGTTTTCAGCATGGTCGAAAACATGATAACTATATCTTTTAGGATGACTTAATCCCCCGAACTCCCCGGGGGGAGGGATGAAAGTTATGAACTTTACCCAATGTTAACATATAGTATTGGTTATTGGGAAGTATACAGACGTTTTCAGGGGATTTTTTCTGGTAGTGGGGGGTTGGGGGTGGGGGTGGGTCGGGGTTATATGGGATGATCTTTCCATGAAGGAAGTTTTAATGAGGGAAGGGACATTGCTATGAAGGGGGCACCGGATTTCCCAGCATTATTAAAAAAACAGATCAGAAATTATATATAAGAAAACAAGTTTTTTAACTGAAAGTAAGGAGCCACATCAAAACTTAAAACGACAGAAAACATTACGTATATGATTGGGTTCACCCCCTAGTCAATACTTCGCTCTTTAAGCTAAAATTTGTTTAGAACTTTTATAAGAGCTATTTGTTCTAATTAACGGCATTTGTGATTAAGGGATCATTTTTAGAGAATTGGAACAAAATTCGAACTTTAGCTTAAAGAGCAAGGTATTGAATAGGGGCGAACCCTCTAATATACGTATTAAAAATATATGAATATAGAAGTTCGTTACGTAAGTTAATTCGTAAGTTACGCATATTTATTACTAATAAAAACGTTCGTAAATAAAATTAAACAGGTTTCGAGAAAGCCATTTAACCAAATAAAAGTGAAATTTTGTATATTCAAATTTTGTTTTAATTATTCATGTACGGCAAGCCAAAATCAAAACCTGCATTAATTCAAAAACGTTCAAAAATTAAATAAAAAAAAACAAGATTTTTTAACTGAAAGTAAGGAACGACGTTAAAACTTAAAACGAACAGAAATTATTCCGTATATGAAAGGGGCTGTCCTCGCCTCAACGCCTCGCTCTTTACGCTAAAGTTTGACTTTCTCACAACTCTATTTTTTTTAAACAATGAAAAACTTTAGCGTAAAGAGCGAGGCGTTGAGGAGGGGACAGCCCTTTCATATACGGAATAAATTCTGTTCGTTATAAGTTTTAACGTCCTTCCTTACTTTCAGTTAAAAAAAACTTGTTTTTTTTATTTAATCAAACAGTTCGTGGTAACGAACTGTAAGTAAGGAGCGATCCGCCTCAATGGTAACCGAAACTCTAGAAAACGGGTTTTTGATACCAATAGATACATCAAAAGAATTAGATATCAATGCTGATTTCAAATATATAACTTTCATCAAGTTTAGTGCTACCCATCAAAAGTTACGCGCCTGAGAAAATTTGGCTGATTTTCAAAAATAGGGGAAAGACCCCCTAAAAGTTATAGAACCTTAATAAAAATCGCACCATCATATTCAGCGTATTAGAGAACCCTACTATAGAGGTTTCAAGCTCCTATCTACAAAAATGTGGAATTTTGCATTTTTGCCAGAAGAAAGATCACGGATGCGTGTTTATTTCGTTTTTTGTTTTGTTTTTTTTCCCCAGGGGTGATCTTATCGACCCAGTGGTCCTAGAATATCGTGGGAGGGCTCATTGGAACGGAAATTAAAAGTTCTAGTGCCCTTTTTAAGTGACCAAAAAATGGGGGCAACTAGGCCCCCTCCCACGCTCATTTTTTCCCAAAGTCATCCGATCAAAATTTTGAGATAGCCATTTTGCTCAGCATGGTCGAAAATATGACAAATATGTCTTTTAGGATGACTTAATCCCCCGAAGTCCCCGGGGGAGGGCTAAAAGTTATGAACTTTACCCAATGTTAACATATAGTATTGGTTATTGGGAAGTATACAGACGTTTTCAGGAGGGTTTTTTTCTGGTAGTGAGGGGGGGGGGGGGGGGGGGGGGGTCGGGGTTATGTTGGAGGATCTGTCCATGAAGGAAGTTTTCATGGGGGAAGGGAAATTGCCATGAAGGGGGCGCCGGACTTGCCAGCATTATTTATTGGTTATTGGGAAGTATACAGACATTTTCAGGAAGGATTTTTTTCTGGAGGATGGGGCTGGAGGAGGGGGTTACTCGGGAGAATCTTTCCGTGGAGGTAGTTTCTTTGGCGTAGGGGACATTTCTATGAGGGGGGCGCTGGATTATTTAAAAAAACGATCAGAAATTAAATTTAAAAAAAAACAAGTTTTTTTTAACTGAAAATAAGAAGCAACATTAGAACTTAAAACGAACAGAAATTATAACGTATATGAGGGGGTTCTCCCCCAAGTCAATACCTCGCTCTTTACGCTACCGTTTTTTTTTAGTGCTTTCAAAAGAGCTATCTATTCTAACTAAATGGCCTTTGTGATTCAGGGGTTTGTGAATTAAATTTGTTTTTAACTTTTAACGTAAAGATCAAGGTATTGACTAAGGGGAGAACCCCCTCATATACGTAATAACATATACGTAATAAAAAAAAACAATAAAAAAACAAGCGATACGGCTCAATAGTGATCGAAACTTTTAAAAACGGAATTTTGATGTAAATAAATGTATGAAAAGAATGGGTTTATAATGCTGATTCTAAATATATAAATTTTATTAAGTTTAGTATTACTCATCAAAGGCTACGAGCCTGAGAAAATTTACCCGATTTTTTAAAGAGGGGGAAACATCCCCTACAAGTGAAAGAATTTTAATGAAAATCACACCGTCAGATTCAGCGTATCAGAAAAACCTATTACATAGGTTTCAAGCTCATTTAAACCCTATTACATAGGTTCCAAGCATTATTTAAAAAACGATCAGAAATTAAATTAAAAAAAACAAGTTTTTTTCAACTGAAAATAAGAAGCAACATTATAACTTAAAACGAACAGAAATTATAACGTGTATGAGGGGGTTCTCCCCCAAGTCAATACCTCGCTCTTTACGCTACAGTTTTTTTAGTGCTTTCAAAAGAGCTATCTATTCTAACTAAACGGCCTTTGTGATTCAGGGGTTTGTGAATTAAATTTGTTTTTAACTTTTAACGTAAATAGCGAGGTATTGACTAAGGGAAGAACCCCCTCATATACATAATAACATATACGTAATATAAAAAAACAATAAAAAACAAGCGATACGGCTCAATAGTGATCGAAACTTTTAAAAACGGAATTTTGATGTCAATAAATGTATCAAAAGAATGGGTTTATAATGCTAATTCTAAATATATAAATTTTATTAAGTTTAGTATTACTCATCAAAGGCTACGAGCCTGAGAAAATTTACCCGATTTTTTAAAGAGGGGGGAAACATCCCCTACAAGTGAAAGAATTTTACTGAAAATCACATCGTCAGATTCAGCGTATCAGAAAACCCTATTACATAGGTTTCAAGCTCATATCTGCAAAAATCTGTAACTTTGTATTTTTTGCTAGAAGAAAAATATACGAATATAAAAGTTAGTTACGTAAGTTAATTTGTAAATTACGTCATAACCAAATTTAAAGACATCCATTTAGCAAAAGAAAAGTAAAATTTTTATGCAAATTTTGCTTACTTATTCAATGACGGTGAGCCAAAATAAAAGTTGCATTAACTAAAAAACGATCAGAAATTAAATAAAAAAAACAAGTTTTTTAAACTGAAAGTAAGGAGCGACATTAAAACTTAAAACGAACAGAAATTATTCCGTATATGAAAGGGGCTGTCCCCTCCTCGACGCCTCGCTCTTTACGCTAAAGTTTAACTTTGTCTCATAACTTTATTTTTTAAAACAGTAAAAAACTTTAGCGTAAAGAGCGAAGCGTTGAGGAGGGGACAGCCCCTTTCATTTATGGAATAATTTCTGTTCGTTTTAAGTTTAATGTCGCTCCTTACTTTCAGTTTAAAAAACTTGTTTTTTTTTATTTAATATCAAATATGACCAAAGACAATATCCCAACATCAGGGAAGTAGCCAGGAAGCAATTATGACAGTAGCTACTATTATTATGTACAAAAAGAGTATTGAATCTCACACCGTTTTGTTTTTACACTATCAAATTAATTTATTATTCGACAAATTCACCAGACGAATTTAGTAAAAAAAAAATCATCAGCTACTATAAACTGCAATAAAGCCAAATTTTGTATAAAATAAGGTCATGAGCCAGGGGAGTGTCTAGAGCAAAATCTTGGCAGAGGCCCAATGTGACAAAGGCATCAATGAGCAAAATCTTGGGGGGATGTGACAAAGGGACCCAATAACTGACAAAATTGACAAATTTATTCTAAAAAAATGGTAAAAAAAGAAAAAAGAACAAGGAATGCCAGAAAAATCTTGGGGGGCCAGGGTCCCCCCGTCCCCCCTTGATCCACTCCTGTCGTGAGGATGAATAATTTTCTTGTTTTGAAGATTGCTTCCATTCAAGATACAATTCCTCGCATTCCAGATTTATGATATTATTTTTCAAAGTTCTCTTTTTTTCCATTCCTACAGAATGTAAACTTTCATTATAACCTGACAGTATAATTTCCTATTAATTCTACTTGGTTTCGGAATTGACAGTTTATGATTGACAGCAATCCAATTACAGATTTGTTACTGAAATTCAAAATCTCGAAATCTTATCGCCAATCTTATAAAGTTTCATATTTTCATGAAACTTTTATAAATAACTTGACGATTCTTCTGAGGGACGTTAGATGATATTCATTCTTCAACTCTCAGAGATATTTGAATTTTATTTCTTATCCATTTCTTATACCCTTTGGATAGCAAGATGGTCTTGTTGAAGGAGTTGATAGAATGTAAAAAAAATAGAGATTGTTGAAGAAGGGGAAGTAGTTGTTGAAGGAAGGGGAAAAAATGTTGATAGAAGGGGAGAAATACAAGTTGAAGAGGGGATAAATAAAAGTTGATGTTAACAATTCTGATGATTATTTTAAACCCGTCTGAAATCGCATAGATCAGGGAAAAACACTAACTTAAAATTGAAAAAAATTCCTGAATGTCGATAAATACAGATACACAAATTACATGTCTCGAAAGAAATAATGAAATCTTATTTGCTGTGTTCTTTTGTGATTAACAGTAGGTGTGTAGTCTGGAAGCGCAAGTCCACCTTCTCTGCAAAAACTGGAAAGATATTTTAAATGATCTAAGTTTTCTTAGGCTGATAACCTTGATTTTCTAAATGATCTCAGTTTTCTTTGGCTGAATCTGGTGTTCAAAGCTTGTTTATTCACCAATAAACTTACAACAACAAAAAAAAACACTTCAAAATAGTCTTCCCCCTAAGGCTTTATGGCCAGGAAAAGAAGGATAGAAAACAAAACTGAAACAAATACATTTCAACATAATGACATTTTCAACATAATGAATTCATTTCAGTTCATGAAATGAATTCAATTCATTTCAACATAATGATTTCAACAGAAAACATTTTCAACATAATGAATTCACGTATCCAAGAGACTCAAAACACAAAGAAAAATCAAATCCATAATCCAGTCGCCCACAATGATCCCAAAAAAAGACAAGCTAGGCAGGGGAGAACCACATGATTTCACCAACTCAATTAAATACCCAATCCAGGGACAGCAACTCTCAGGAAAACCGGGGACAACCTAATTATTAACAAGTGTTCTAATTCATATTGCAATATATCATAGGATTGAATTCAGATAACATTGACGAAGTATAAGGTACCTGTAAGTTACTGGAAGTACGAAAATCGTAAGTCGATTGCACATAAATAATAGAGCTGAGCTGAAGGCTCTAAGTTTTCTTGGCTGATAAACCTGACTTTCTAAATGATACAAGTCTTTTTCAGCTGATAGCTCCAAGTTTGCTTGGCTAATAACAATGATTTTAAAAATGACCCAAATGTTCTTTAGTTAATAGCTCTAAGTTTTCTTCGCTGATAATCCTGATTTTCTAAATGATGCGAGTTTGTTTTTTTTTCAGCTGATAGCTCTAAGGTTTCTTTGCTGATGATAATGATTTTCATATTTAGCCAAGTTTTTTTTTCGAGCTGATAGCTTTAAGTTTTCTTGGCTCGTATACATCATTTTCTAAATGATTAAAGTTTTCTTCAGCTGAAAGCTTTTGTCAAGAAATTCTTCATAAAAGCTTCCATGTAGCATAGATTGCTGCTTCGTTCAATAAAACAAGGTCACTTTCATCTGCGAGCTTTATTTGTGTTTTCTCAGAAAATTTGTTCACTGATTCTCTTAAAAAAGGGCTCAAAATTAGAGGCACAAAGTGGAATAATAACAATAAAATTACAAAATAATAAAATTAGAGGCACAAAGTGGAACTAGGTATCGGACTATTGGCACACAAGATGCTATAAAGTAATCCAAGCCATTACCCGGGGTATAAAATTAGATACAAACTATAATACTAAGCAAGCACAAATTTATTAAGGAACATTTTTAAGAACAGGTGTCTGAATCTGTATGTTTCTATGTGTTTATCTGTCTCTCCCTCTCTCTCTCTCTCTCTCCCTTCTCTCTCTCTCTCTCTCCACGCATATGTTTCTGTGTGTTTGTGTGTCTGAGCGGGTGTTTGTGAGCTGGTAATAGTGTCTGCGTCTGACTAAATTTTGATAAATTCCCACTTCATATGTCTCTAACTCTAAAAAGAATCAGATTCATCTCTCTCAGAGTTTGGTAAATATCTATTTCACCTATTTCAAACTCTAGTACACCATTTGTGAGCTGTTAATAGTGTCTGTGTCTGACTGAATCTTGATAAATTCCCACTTCATGTGTATCTAACTCTAAAAATAATCTGATTCTTCTCTTTGAGACTTTAGTATAAAACCTAATTCACTTATATGAAACTCTAGTATACCATTTCTGAGCTGGTAGTAGGGTTTTTGTCTGACTGAATCTTGATATAATTCCCGCTTAACAATGTCTCTAACTCTAAAAGGAATCCGATTCATATCTCTTAGACTTTGGTAAAAACCTAGTTCACCTACTTCAGACTCTAGTATACCATTTGTGACCTGCTAGTAGCGTCTGTTTTCTGACTGATTCTTGATAAATTCCCAATTCATATGTCTCTAACTTTAAAAGGAATCCGATTCATCTCTCTCAGAATTTGGTAAAAACCTAATTAACCTCACTCTTAAGTAAATCATGTCTAGTATATCATGTCTGCAAAATGGAATACATAACGTTTTGAACCATACATTTTATTCAAAAAACGTATGCTCATCAAGTTTTGTGTAAAACAGAGTACAAAACATGTTCAAACCAAACATTTGATTGAAAGGAACGTACTTTCATCGAATTTCATGCAAAAAGAGCACAAAACATTTTGAACCAGGTATTTGATTAAAAACACGTATCTTCATCGAGCCTTATGCAAAACAGAGCAAAAACATTTTGAATAGGACCTTTGATTCAAAGAAACGTATCTTCATCGAGCTTTGTGCAAAACAGAGTACAAAACGTTTCGAATCAGCTTCTTTGAAAGTTCAAAAAAATTATAAGTCCAAAAACAATCTGATTGTAGTGTCTGTTTCTGACAGAATCCTGATAAATTACCAATTCATATGTCTCTAACTCTAAAAATAATATGATTCATCTCTCTCAGACCTTGGTAAAAACCTAATTCACCTTTTTCAGACTCTAGTATACCACTTGTGAGCTGATAGTAGTGTCTGTTTCTGACTGAATCTTGATAAATTCCCACTTCATATGTCTCTAACTCTAAAAATAATCCGATTCAGCTCTCTCAGACTTTGGTAAAAACCGAACTCACCTTTTTCTGACTCTATTACACCCCTTGTGAGCTGATAGTAATGTCTGTTTTTGACTGAATGTTGATAAATTCCCACGTCATGTCTCTAACTCTAAAAAGAATCCGATTCATCTCTTTCAGAATTTGGTAAAAGCCAAGTCATCGATTTCAGACAAAACATGGCAGTTGAAAGACAAATCCTTGATTTAAGTCTAATATTTTTACCAATTTAACAATTTAATAATTTAACAACCCATTGTCCTATGGCACCCATCCAAAAATATTCACTTGATAGAACCATTTGCTAATAGCCTCTCAAATTTATATAGACACCATTTCAAATTGTCCGTGTCAAATTTATTACGACCATATCATATTCGATTCTAATATGAACATGTTACAATGTAGTTGTAAGATATGAAAAAAAAAACTGGAAAAAATTTCAAAGTTAAAAAAATAAGTGACAAAAATGTCATTATAAACACTACCTTTCTAATAGGAAAAATCACGAAAAACATATCTATATCATCGTCATTTCGTATTTCGGAAATTCACAAGTTAATTTATTTTGTTATAAGTATATTAATATCATTTAAGACATGTAACAAAAAAGATATATAAATTTCCAAAAAAATTTCTAAGTTAAAAAAAAACTATTTAAACAATTTCACTAAAATAATTTTTGTAAAAATGATTTTTTGACTTAAAAATGACTTAAATCAAGGATTTGTCTTGCAACTGCCATGTTTTATCTGAAATAGATGAAATAGGCTTTTACCAAATTCTAATAGTAAAACTCACGACTAGCTATATATATATATATATATATATATATATATATATATATATATATATATATATATATATATATATATTATATATATATATATCTATATATATATATTATATATATATATATATATATATAATATATATATATATATATATATATATATATTATATATATATATAATATATATATATATATATATTATATATATATATATATATATATATATAATATATATATATATATATATATCTATATATATATATATCATTTTCATTTCGTATTTCGAAAATATCACAAGTGAATTTCTTTTGTTGTAAGTATATTTAATGTCATTTTAAGACATATAAAAAAGTGGAAAAATTTCTAAGTCTTCCAAAAAGAAGTTGAAAAATGTCTAAGTAAAAAAAATAAAAAAACTTCAAAGTTGGAAAGGGGTATTGGAGGTCCCTTAGAGGTTTAATATTGATAATGATAAGTTCCCTCTTATAAAAATGTCATAGCAGTTCATTCAATGGGGAACATAAGTTCATCGTTTACTATACCCAAGTGCGTGATAGGACCAGATTTCATTCAATCCAAATAAAAAATTTATTCATATAATTAAATCATCAAAACACGTATTTCAACTTTCTTTGTTAATCATGTCCAGACAGGTATATGAAAATGAGATGCCGGCTGGATAATGCTAGTGATCTAATGAAGTAGGTAATGTAAGTAGGTTAATGACCCAAATTATGTTCGTCGTTTTGGTTACAGAGATAGTAGCTGGTTATGTTGATTTTTTGCCGGAGTAATTGACCTACCACTACTCGTATGTTAAAGTTCGATGTTATATGATCTTCATAATTTTTTCATTTTACAGTTAGGATAAACAGTCACTTTTTCTCAGGTTTGTAACCTTTGATTGGTAACAGTAAACTTGATGAAATTCATATATTTGAAAAAAGCATAAAAATCAAATTCTTTTGATATATCTATTAGTATCAAATTCCTTTTTTAGAGTTTTGCTTACTGTTGAGCTGGGTTGCTCCTTACTTACAGTTCGTTACCACGAACTGTTTGAAAATTGTATGATTCAACTCAAATAACAGTCCCTAAGCCCTCGAAACTATTACCCGCCTTAATCAAGTACTTCATTCTTAAATATCAACAAAAAAAATTTCAGAATTCAGGTGTCTACGCCAATATCTACTTCTACTATTTAGTCACCAAATAAAATTTGGAATCAGCTTATCCACGCTGAAGAAAATAATACCTTTGAAGCAATTCGTCCTTATTCAATTATTTCTCTGTAAATATTACATCTTCTGTTTATATACTCCTTGCTTACCTTTCACAGCAATTCAGGTTCCAAATAGCTAAACCTACAACCAAGTAATCGATGAACACTACTACTACTACTAACAACTCACCGCAGCAGCAAGCCGCCTGAGGCCAACACAGCTACGCACGCTCCTCCTCCAGCCCAATCTATTGAAAGCCTCCCTTTTTTACACCCGCCCACGAAGTTTCCATTTCCTTTAAATCTTTCTTTATGACGTCCTCCCACCCCAGACGGGGACGACCTGCTTTCCGTTTAGCCCTAGATGGTGGGCCGAAAAGAACAATCTTCGGCAATCTGTCATCCTTCATCCGCACAACGTGCCCTAGCCACCTCAACCTTTCTTTCATTATAGCCCTAGAGAGCGGTATTGAACCACATTTTTCGTATAGCCAATTGTTTGAAATACGGTCAGTCAGCCGGGTACCCAGAACAATCCTTTAGCAATTTCTCTGGAAAACATCTAGCAAATCTTCATCCGCTTTTCGGAGCGTCCATGCTTCAGAGCCATATTTGACCACTGTCATCACTGTAGATTCTAATATTCTAATCTTGGTTTGCAGACTCATCCTCCTATTCTTCCAGACTTTTTTTAGTTGTGAAAAAATACTCTGAGCCGATGAACAAGCGGTGATTTAAATTTTTTTCAAATTTAAAAGCTTTACGTTCTTTTATCTATTTTCTCTTTAAGATTTTATGTTTTAAATTGCATTTTTGTGTTTTGTTTGTATTGCTTGAAAATGTAACGATTTAAATATAATTTTTTACAATTTTAATCCTTTTAGGATTATTGTTGGAATGTTATCCTATAAAGATCCATATTTTATTTTATGAAAGCGCAGAGTTGTTGTTTTGGCTTATCACATTTTGTTTATTATTTGTATTCTTTTTTTGTATATTCTTTTTGTAGATTTCCAGCAAAGAATAGTTTAATTATCAGTGATAATTAAATTTTTCAATGAAAGCTTGTAAAACCGATGAAACTTTAATCTGCCAATAACGACAATTTGGGTAATAAAATTGGAAATCGTATCCTTCATCTGACTTCCCACTTGGTAATCTGACCCTGGTTTGGAATTGCTATAAATCATCTTCCTTTCTTCAAAATGTCTGTAGCATTTTTCTGTTTCCCTAAGAATCAGCCAGAAAAATGTAAATTACTAACATCTCCATAATTTCTGGAAGTTCTTTTAGAAGTTTCGAATCAATTATAAAATGTGGAAGTTAAAGAATTTGAGGGTAAAATCTAGGTGCTACTTAACTGTAAGGCTCTTCTAAACCTCTGCTTTTTGAATTTTGGGAAAAAAATACGTTTCCAAAAACTCTACAAACCTTCTTAAGCCAAAAATATGATGCCCTCTTTTCTAAATTTGAATCTTGGTTTAGGCGTCAAGTTGTGTGGTAACTCGACGAGTTTTTGTTTGTCAAACAGTTGTTCTTATTTAACCTCATGTTTGAGCTTTGATTTTTTTTTTCTTCTCTAAAATTTTCATTCCTTTTTTATGCCCACGTGCATAATAAATTTTTCTCCTTATCATGAAAAAATTATTAGTTGAGGTCGACGTTAATTTTCCATATGTTTGATTAATATCTGTTTTTAAAAGCTAAACCTGCCATCAGGGCCGTAACCAGGATTTCTCTTTTTTTTGGGGGGGATACACAAATAAATATAAAAACAAAACGTATAAAAAAAATTTTAGATGCAAATTTGTTAAGGAACACAGGTAAGGCCACAAGTTTTTTTGCTATTATGTTTTTATTATTTATTTTCAGTTAACTAGTTTTACTTAACTATTTTTAAAAGTCTCCCCCTTTCTCACATAGATTATTTCTGTTATATTACATATAATATAATTTTATATCGTATAATTCGATATTATGTACGTATGTTTTATATTGTATAATTCTATATTAATTTTGTATTATGTTACATATAGTATATATTATACATATTAACATGTTATGTATAACTATTTTTATTTAACTATTTTAACTGTTTAATTTTATTTATTTTAATCTTATTTTATAAGTCGTACAACATGTTTTTGGTGTTGATCTGCACAATATACGCTGTGAAGACAAGGAAGATACCGGAGAACTTCAATGAGTCCAAATTCATTGGCTTCACGATGTATACAACGTGCATCATATGGCTCGCATTCATTCCTCTCTATTTTGGAACCGGTGATGCCTTTCAAGTAAGGCTTCATGCTTGCTCTTTTCCTCACGGCTGCACATTATTTTCTGTATTTGTAAACAAAATACTACTCTAGTGCAACCTACTCTTAACTAGTATGACGCATCTCTAACCTTATTTTTTTATTGAAGTTGTTTTTCTATACATCCGTGCTTCCAGTCATATATCTGTACCCTCCTGGCTGACGTTTATATGTGTTGACTTAATGTTGAGCTAATATAATGCTTAACCCTTTTTTTTTCTCCATACGGCTATTGTCTTTATCCCAGTAATAACCTTTTATTCATTATCATCAGTAACTAGACAATTTTTTTGGTTTTAAATTAATTCATAAAACATATCTTTAATTTAAAAAAAAATGGAATAAGATGCATGCCACTGTGATTGGTTATTCTCCACGGCGTAGGATTTAGTAACCCTGCCTGCAGAGCTTGAGTGTGATTAAATAAAAAAAAAAATCTTTTCCAACTGAAAGTAAGGAGCAACATTAAAACTTAAAACGATAAGAAATTATTACGTACCTGAAGGGGGTTGCCTCCTCCTCGACACCTCGCTCTTTACGCTATAGTTTTTAGTACTTTTAAAAAATCTTCTAATAGTTCAAATTAAGCAACCCTTGTGTTTCAGGAGTCGTTCTTAAGGAACTGGGACAAACTTCCAACTTAAGTGTAAAGACCGAGGTCTTGAGGAGGAGGCAACCCCCTGAATATACGGAATAATTTCTCTTCGTTTTAAATTTTTAATGTTGCTCCTTACTTTCAGTAGAAAAAAACTTGTTTTTTTTAATTTCTGATCGTTTTTTAAAACAATGCCAGGAAATCTGACCCCACCTTCTCGGAGAAATACCTCCCCATTGAAATATCCTCTAGACCAGTGGTTCTCAAACTTATTTAGACATTGTACCCTTTCTTACCCGCAAAAGGTTTTAGGCATCCCTTCTCAGTTACCGGTACTAGGTAAACTATAGCTAAAATATAAATAAATTTGCCATTCCTAGAGTTAAAGGGTTATTTTTTTTTTGTTGGCTGGCCGCGTACCCCCTAAAATATTTTGCGTACCCCCAAGGGCTACGCGTACCACAGTTTGAGAACCGCTGCTCTAGACAATTCAATCCCGGTGAAAATTTACCCGGGACAATTATCCTAACAACTCCACGCGTAGATTTGAGACCGAAAAGAGAAAGCAAGACATATAAAATTAATTTTGCATAGGAATTCGCGCAAATTCCTCCAGTGTATAATTTCCCATGACAAGTTCACTCCCTGGAAATTTCCCTCCCATGGAAAATTCCCCCGTGAATAAAAAACAGAAGAAAATTCGTCCCCCTCTACCCTAAAATGTATGCATACTTCCCATAACAAATACTATGAGTAAACAATTGGTAAATTTTATAACTTAGACTTTTCCCCTGAAGCTCTTGGGGGGGGGCATGTTATATCCAAAGGCATAGTTATTCGGCCTTTCAATTATGATGAACAAAATGGCTATCTCAAAATTTTGATCGGGCGATTTTGGGAAAAAGAGGGGGGATGGGCCTAGTCGCCTTCAAATCTTTTGGTTACTTAAAAAGCACAATGGAACCTTTAATTTCCGTTCGAACACGCATCCGTGATCTTTCTTCTGGCCAAAAAAAAAAAATACAACTTCCAAATTTTTACAGATAGGAGCTTGAGACCTCTACAGTAGGGTTTTTTTGATACGCTGAATCTGATGGTTTGATTTTCATTATGATTCTATGACTTTTAGGGGGTGTTTGTTCCTTTTCTGGAAAATCAGACAAATTTTGTCAGGCTCGTAGCCATTAATGGATAAGACTTAACTTAATGAAACTTGTATACTTGAAATCAGCATAATAAGTCAATTCTTGTGACATATCCATTCGTATCAAAATTCCGTTTTTTAGAGTTACGGTTACTATTGAGCAGGGTCGCTCCTTACTTACAGTTCCTTACCACGAACTGCTTGACCAAGATGCAGGCTGTTCCAAGATACAGAAAATGGATTTTCTGTGTTGGTTAAGCAAGCTTAAAATTTTTTATTCATGATACGCAGTGTCTTAAACGGCCAAAAAAGGCCAGTCGCGAGAATCCAATGGAAAGCAAAGATGGCTTATAATACTGGTATAAAAGTTATTGAGAATATCGACGAATGAAAGCAATTCTATCGAGAAGTGGCCACGCCTCCATTCTCCTACTCGAAATATAATTGATTGAATTGTAACCCCATGACTGTACTTTATATGGGTTGACTTAGTTATTACAATGTGTGCTCCTTTCTAAAGGGTCACAAATGACCCTTTCTTATGTGTAACTCCACAGTTTTACCATAGAATCTAAAGTTGCAGCAAAAGGAAGATTTAAACCTTCTTTTCTACTAAAAAAAATGTATCTTAGGTTTTAAACTGAATAGTTTAATTTAAAAAAATGGTTTTAATCTAAAAAATAAGAAATACGGGTTTTATACAGAGACGGATCTAGGGGTTGATTTCAGGGACACGTACCCCCCCCCCCTCAAAGTACAAAAGTTACATTAATTACAGGGCTGGAGGGGTGAAAAACACAATGGGGAGCATAAAATTTGTTGGTGCCCCTTCCAAACCTAAATTCTGTGTCTGTTCCTGGTTATATACGACTGAGAGTGGTTCTTCTCCACAGGGCAAAATCTGACAACCCTGCCTAAAAAGCTTGTCTGCAATAATTACCTAAGATGCAGACCGAAGAATCCGCTTTTGGTGTTGTCAAGTATGTTTTAATTTGTTTATTCACGATAAGCAGTGTTTTCAACGGTGAAAAAGGGAAGTCGTTAATATCCAACGGAAAGCAAAGCTGACTTATAGGACCGGTGAGTGACCATTATTGAGGATATCGATGGATGACGCAATTAATTTGAAAATTGACCAAACTTTCATTGACCAGACCAACATTTAATTAGTAATAACGTTTCACTTATGATTCTACAAGAATAAAAAAAAAAAAGATGTCATCGTTGTCGGTTTACAAATTAAGAAAACTAGTGAAATTTAAAAGGTCATTTCAAAGCTATGCGCAGGGGCTTAACTAAAGTGGGGACCCCCCTAAAGGTCCTCATAAGGGACTTTTGTCTGCCAAAGCCCGACAAAAGTCGCTATCTTTCAGCGCATTTGTGTGAAGTCGAAGAAACCTATTGGCCCCCTAAGAAACGACTAGTCGAGTCGAGCCCAACAATTCTTGTTATGTTGTTTGTCTAATGTAATGTTATAAAAGACTTTCGTCGGGTGAAGAATAACACAATTTACTGCTTCATCTGTACAAAGTTGACAGAAACCAATTGCCCCCTAGAAAATGACCTATTGGGCCAAACCCTGCAAAATTTCATATATAGTCTGTCAAATCTAATGTCATTAGACTTCCGTCGGGCGAAAGACTACAAAATTTACTGCTTCATCTGCATGAAGTCAACAAAAACCTAATATTTTGTTGGTCTATTACTATGGCATAAAAGACTTCCGTCGGGCAAAGATGACGAAATTGACTGCTCCATCTGCGTGAAGTTGATAGAAACCAATTGGCCACCTAGAAAACGACTTGTCATGTGGAGACTAGTATAACTTAATATTTTTCAACACGTCAGTTAGTAGGGACAATTCTTGTGGCTCTTATGAGGAAAAACTTGTTGGAAAACATTGTTGTTTCTTCTCAAGATATCAGAAACAGATGATATATTTTGCTAATAGATGAACCCATAGAATTGCTAGGTTATACTAAGCTTATTTCGCTTATTCTCAAAAGCCCTATGACAAAATGGTTACGGCCAGGAAATTCAAAGAAAACTGCAGAAGGCCCTGTCACGAGTGTACTTCATGTCGATCTGCAAGATAGCTTAGTGCAATTTAAGTCAACAGAAAGCTTAGAGTCTGTCTTCAGTGGTGCCTCTTGTTTCAGTGCTTCGCAGTCGCAGCCAGCTCATGTCTCGTATTCTGACACTGTTAAAGATGTTTATCACGAAAGTTCAGCAGAGGTCCCAGTTGTAAGCACATAATTTGATAGGATAGACTCCCAAAGTCTAGGTAGAATCTTACTTTTAAGGGAAAAATTTGACCAACGAGCGTCTTTGTTAAAGGATAGTAAACTTTAAAAAATTTGATTGAAACACTCAATAATTTGTAGTTGATAAACGAGGCAATGATAATAAGATTAGGGATAATTAAAAAATGCATCCTTAATTTTTAATTAGATACGATAAAAAAATGAGTTATCTTGAAGGGCGATGAATATATCTTTTTATTGTGCAAACTTTTTGTATTTTTACCTAATTTAATTTTTATTTTTGTGCGTTAGATGACAGTCCTGGTAAGTGGTCTTTCCTATAGGATTGGAGTATTGGAGCCGCGTGATTTCTAGAGATATTGAATTATACTTAAATGTGTATATACAAAATAGCGGTATTACTATGCAGTAAATCTCTACACGTTTGGGCTTGCTCTCTACTTTTGGGGTTCTTACTCTCTTTTCTTTCGAGGTCTGCTTTAAAATGAAACTGAACTGAACTAAGACGTACCAAATTGATTGCAAGAAGCAAAGAAGAATATAGTTTTGAAATTACCTTTTAACTTTAATAGGTTACGGTTAGGTTAACTTATAAAAGTTTTTTAATTTGTTTCGAGCTTTTCAATTTTATCGAATGTGTCAAATAAATACAGACAAACAATTGCGGTGAATTTGAGGTAAAATTCTAGACATCACTTGAGGAAGTTCGTCCTGGTCCATCCTTGACAAATATTGGAGTCTGAATAGAAGACGATGTGGCTGAAAAAAATTGAAGTTACTTATCCTCTCAGGTCTTATGCTCTGGAATTTGGTGACAGAAAAAAAAAACATTGGGAGAAGTTCGCAGTTCACAAATTGATAACGAAGAAACGGTAGGAATCAGCAATACCTTTGCTATTCTCTCTTGCATTATTGACTGTACCGAGGTAGCAAAAAAAAAACTTACACTTGAAGTTGAGTTGGATTCCGTCACTAAAGAATCAGACGCTGCAATACAAGCGCTAGACATAGCGCGATCAATCAGCGTATATGAAACTAGGCTTATTAGTAAGTCAGAGAATTGCATTCCTCAGAAAGTGCCAAGAATGGAAGGAGTAGAATCTGAAGCCGAAAGTTTACAGCCAGCTGGAATCGTAAGAGTCGAGCACAATTCCGGGCTCAAGAAGAAAAAAAATCCAACTCAGAAAAGCTGAAGCTTATCAAACAAGGACCATTTCTGCCAAAAATCAATTTTCCAAATACGAGGAAATCCAATCCCAGAGTTCCAAACACCAGTTGCGGTTTGTTAGAAACTGGTACAATGAGTACCAGTACCTAGAGTATAGTGTCGAGAAAGATTTAGCCTACTGCCTTGACTATTCGTTGTTTCCAACTAGACCTGGCCGTGGAAATTTTTTACATCAACCATCAAAACTTGAAAATACATCTGATACGAAAACAATGTTCTTTTTCATAAATTTGTCAGATTTAAAACGTATACGTGATGTAAATATTTCCTTGTGGCATTTTCAAATTTAAAATCCTAAAAATTATTCTATAATAAATCTCTGTTGATTTTGCCCCCTCGTTCGGCTCGCCGGTGAGCGGGATTATAACAAATTCCTTTTGTAAGATGTGAAAGGTCAAGGGTTTTCACTTAGGTACCTAATGTCATTCATTGTGAATTAATATAATCTAAATGGTAAAATTCAGGTTGATCAATTCCAAAAAAATCAGCTGTATTTAAAGAATCAATTATTAGAGATTGTTTTTTAATGTTTGTTTGTTTACCATTAATGATGAAATTTTAAAAATTTGTGATATTTTTGTTTGTTTGTTTTGTATCCACGGTGGGATGGCCTTTCATGCCCCTCTTGCCAAGCATATCTCTTCTTCCTTTTTTTCTTTTATCCTTGTTTCCTAAAGATTGTTGTTATTTTTTTTTTTTTTTTTAACTAAGTTAACTTTGCTATTATCAAACAGTTCGTGGTAACGAACTGTAAGTAAGGAGCGACCCGGCTCAATGGTAACCGAAACTCTAAAAAATAGAATTTTGATACCAATAGATGCATCAAAAGAATCAAATTTTAATTCTGATTTCAAATATATAAGTTTCATCAAGTTTAATCTTACCTATCAAAAGTTACGCGCCTGAGAAAATTTGGCTGATTTTCGAAAAAAGGGGGAAAGACCCCCTAAAAGTTATAGAACGTTAATGAAAATCACACCATCATATTCAGCGTATCAGAGAATCCTACTGTAGAGGTCTCAAGCTCCTATCTACAAAAATATGGAATTTTCTATTTTTGCCAGAAGAAAGATCACGGATGCGTGTTTTTTTTTTTTTTTTGTTTTTTTTTTTTTTTTTTTTTTTTTTTTTTTTTTTTTTTTTTTTTTTTTTTTTTTTTTTCCAGGGGTGATCATATCGACCCAGTGGTCCTAGAATATCGTGGGAGGCTCATTGGAACGAAAATTAAAAGTTCTAGTGCCCTTTTTAAGTGACCAAAAAAAATGGAGCGCAACTAGTCCCCCTCCCAAGCTCATTTTTTTCCCAAAGTCAACCGATCAAAATTTTTAGATTGCCATTTTGTTCAGCATGGTCGAAAATATTATAACTATGTCTCTTAGGATGACTTAATCCCCCGAAGTTCCCGGGAGGAGGGCTGAAAGTTATGAACTTTACCCAATGTTAACATATAGTATTGGTTATTGGAACCCGGCTCAATGGTAACCGAAACTCTAGAAAACGGTATTTTGATACAGATAGATACATCAAAAGAATCGAATTTTAATGCTGATTTCAAATATATAAGTTTCATCAAGTTTAATCTTACCCATAAAAAGTTACGCGCCTGAGAAAATTTGGCTGATGTTCGAAAAAAGGAGAAAAGACTCTCTAAAAGTTATAAAACCTTAATGAAAATCACACCATCATATTCTGCGTATCAGAGAACCCTACTGTAGAGGTTTCAAGCTCCTATCTGCAAAAATGTGGAATTTTACATTTTTTGCCAGAAGAAAGATCACGGGTGCGTGTTTATTTGTTTTTTTTCCCCAGGGGTGATCATATCAACTCAGTGGTCCTAGAATATCGTGGGAGGGCTCAGTGGAATGGAAATTAAAATTTCTAGTTCCCTTCTTAAGTGACCAAAAAATAGAGGGCAACTAGGCCCCCTCCCACGCTCATTTTTTCCCAAAGTCACCTGATCAAAATTTTGAGATAGCCATTTTGTTCAGCATGTTCGAAAATATTATAAGTATGTCTTTTAGGATGACTTAATCCCCCGAAGTTCCCGGGAGGAGGGTTGAAAGTTATGAACTTTACCCAATGTTAACATATAGTATTGGTTATTGGGAAGTATACAGTACAGACGTTTTCAGGGGAGATTTTTCCTGGTAGTGGGGGGGGGGGGGTCGGGGCTTATGTGGGAGGATCTTTCCATGAAGGAAGTTTTCATGGGGGAAGAGACATTGCTATGAAGGGGACGCCGGACTTCCCAGCATTATTTAAAAAAAGATCAGAAATTATATATAAGAAAACAAGTTTTTTAACTGAAAGTAAGGAGCAACATCAAAACTTTAAACGAACAGAAAATATTACATATATGATTGGGTTCACCCCCTAGTCAATACCTCACTCTTTAAGCTAGAGATTTTTAAGTACTTTCATAAGAGCTATTTATTCTAATTAACGGCCTTTGTGATTAAGCGGTCAGTTTTAAAGAATTTGAACAAAATTCGAACTTTCGCTTAAAGAGCAAGGTATTGACTAGGGGGCGACCCCCTGATATACGTATTAAAAATATATGAATATAGAAGTTCGTTACGTAAATTAATTCGTAAGTTACGTATATTTATTATTAATAAAAACGTTCGTAAATAAAATGAAACAAGTTTCGAGAAAGCCATTTAACCAAATAAATGTAAATTAATATGAAAATTTTGTTTTAATTATTCATGTACTGTGAGCCAAGATCAAAACCTGCATTTATTCAAAAACGTTCAAAAATTAAATAAAAAAACAAGTTTTTTTAACTGAAAGTAAGGAGCAACATTAAAACTTAAAACGAACAGAAATTATTCCGAATATGAAAGGGGCTGTCCCCTCCTCAACGCCTTGCTCTTTACGCTAAAGTTTGACTTTCTCACAACTCTATTTTTTTAAACAATAAAAAACTAATTAAACACTAATTAAAAAAACTAATTAAAATAAATAAACAATATTAAACAATAATAATAATAATTATTTAATTATTAAAATGACGAGATGCTTTTGTGTATTGTCCCCTTATTTACACACCCAACCTTACGAGCTCTGCTCTCTGTTGGGGTTAATGTTTTTTTGTATTTGTATGTGTATTAAATAAATTCAAGTCTATTTAATATAAAGTGAATTATAAAAGTCAATTATATAAAATCAATTTATATAAAGTCAATTATATAAATTCAATCTAATATAAAGTCAAATATATAAAGCCAATTATAAAATGAACTAGAAACTGGCACAAAATGCGAAGCAAGAGCGCCGAGGGTGAAATGTTCGTTACTCACTTCCAATCAAATGGTCACAAAGCTTCTGTAAGTGGTATTATTTGTTTTATAGAGAGAGTAGAAAGGGGGGTGCTACTCCCACCGGGAGTCCATATATGGGCATAGAGTCCCTAGGGAGATGGTTTTTGTCAGTGAGAATGAAAAAACAGGATTTTTCTCACTTAAAAAAACAGGAATTTTTTCACTTTTATGGATGTTTCTTGGACGGTTATGTGTGTTGGTCAATTTATTTAATGTTTTTCATGGATATCAACATCAATTTATGGATGTTTTATGGTTTTTGTCAGTGAGAATGAAAAAACAGGATTTTTCTCACTTTGATGGATGTTTTCTGGATTATTGAGTCTAACGGAGACAGAGTCAATGAAACTTCTTTCAAGATCTTGTTTTGTTGTTGTTGTTTGGCCAAGTGCACGCTTGGGGCGAATGTTAAGATCCAGGAATAGGAAACCGGAAGTACATGCATCCTTCTAAGCCAATCAGAGACTCGGATACATCTCCTTCTCAGCGAATCAGAGACTCGCTTACATATGATTTTCCCCATTACATAACAATTCGCCCTTGAGATTTCGTATATAACGGACATGCATTGTGATTAAATTATCAGAAAGTATTGTGACACAGTTGAAAGAACAAGAATGAATATTATTGATGAGCTTGAAGCCTTGGCAGCCACAATTAGCAATGTAAGTTCTGTTTTAGTACATTTTCATTTTTTATTTTCAAAATAAAATTACTTTCCTTGATCACCCTCCAGTATATCTAAGTCCCCCCTCCCCCACAATACAAACACCACTATGCTATCTTTATACTCACTAGAAAACATAAAATATGTTCTTTCTATTACCTAAACCCTCCTCAAACCCCCCCCCACTGTTTTTACAAGTATAATTCTTCCAATGGAAATAAATTTATTCTTTCTGTAAGCCTATCTAAAAGCGACCACTGACTTCTGTCAATCCCTTAGCCCTTAAGCCGCTAAATTGACAAAACATTTCCGCAAGATTATAATTAGCTGACACCCCACAATTGCACTTCCTACATGTCAATCCTTACATTAGCGGTTTGGCCAAAGGTTCCATAGATCAAAAAAGGTTTGTTTTTCCACTCAAATTAAAAACAGTTTCGCGTGGAAAGAGATTGCTGTTGATTAACCTATGTAAGGCTACAGGCTTTGCAAAATTCTATGTTGTATTGAAGTAAGGAAACGAGTTATTTCAAAAATTAATGCCTAACAAATATTTTTAGGACATTATGTAAAAGGGGGAGGGAGGGGGCAATGCCTCAATTCTATCGCCATCATTGCAAAATGAAAACAAACTGTTTCTTTGCATGAAAAGTAAGGGGGGATTCGTTGTGTAGACATGTACACCCTTTGACAAGAAAACTAATGTGTAAATATATGCGTTGCGTCTCTAGGCATGTTTTTGATTTTTTTCAAGCTTTCTTTCGATAAAGTTTCTTTATATTCCCAGGAGGGGGCGTGAAAACAATGGTTTTTAACTTTGATATGCAAGGCTAGAAAGAAAAGTCTTTAGGAGTTGCATGAAGCTTATATTATGCGTAAATTGAATAGCATTTTTAACTTATGATCACAAATTTTAGACCTATAAGCTGTGTGTTAACAATCTTTTTTATCTTATTTAAAGCCTATACACTGGAACATTTAATTTTTTTCTAAATGGTAAAAATAGAAACATTGATTTCTATCCTAAGCCTATAGACTACTGATTGTCAAGATTTATTTTTCACAAGTTGTGTGATAAAAACGTTTGATTTTTAAGCCTAGTATATTTCTCGCGAAATTTTACTTTTTGCTTTGCTGAAAATGCTGGGGAGGGGGTTTCATAGCGATAAATGCTTTTCTAGACAAAATTATGGCTAGGGGGAGTACTAATTTTCCTTCTGTAAAAAAAGGAAATTATTTTGATACTAATTTCTTTCTCTTCTTTTAAGGCCAATTGTGAAGAATGCCCGCCGCCTCCCAGTAAGAGAGCAAGGGGTAATAATGTGCCCCCTGCGAAGGCGACAGTTGTCCAATATGGTCGCTGGCCGAAGCCTCCCAAACAAGTGTTGCCTGCCCAAGCCGAAGCCCAATCTGCGCAGGATTGTGACATCGCTTGCCCATCCGCTCTCCGTGGACCTTTAATAGCTGCCCCACCAACGCTAGGTCAGGAGGTTGTCCTCCAGCATGCTATGCCAGTTCCATCCGGTACCCAAATACAGCCGGAATTTGCAAATGTAAGTTTAAATTTTATTTCTCGCTATTTTTTCAACCTGATAAAATATAACGTTCTCCCTTTGAATCATAACAAGTGCATGCATTCAGTCTGCTGATTTAGGTTAGCGAAGCCAAATAACAAGTGCATGCATTCAGTCTGCTGAATTAGGTTAGCTAAGCCAAAAAAAATGCACTATATCCCGCTCATAATAAGTAGCAAAATCCTTTGCATTATAAACTGCTTTATTAACGAATGGTTCACCTTGCCTCTACAAATATTATAAAAACAACTTTCTATTGGAATGAGTTGTGTATCATGAAAAGGGATAGGCTTTTTTTTCCAAAGCAGATATGGGATATTAATATGAAATGTTTTTGGGGGGTGATTGTTTGAACAAAATCAAAACCTACTATGTCATGTTTTAGATTGTAAATATCTTATATTAAGGTGGGGAGCCGCGGAGCCCGGGAAGCGCTATGGTGCCCGGGAAGCGCCGAGGGAAGCGCTGCAGTGGCCCGCTGGGCCGGTTCGGAGGGGGGGGGGCATTGAATACTGGAAATTGGGAGGGGGGGAGTTGTTTGAACAAAATCAAATTGTCTTCAATGTAAAGCGTTTTAGATTGTAAATATCTTATATTAAGTTGGAACTTTCAGAATATCGATAGAGTAGTGAATTAAATGCTCTAAGCGCATTTTAAATAATAATCCAAATTTTAAAAACAGTAGGGGTGATTTGAACACTTTGAAAATAAGCTATTTTTCATTTATAGGTTGGACCATTGGTACCTTATTCCATGTCGCCCTCCTCATCAGTTGGTGAAGGAGAGGAAGAACTCGCGTCTACGGAATTTCATGTCATTCAGGACAATTCACATATCAATGAATGGAATGGCATTGTTAATTCTGATGAAATACCTTTTAATATTAGTAATTTGCTAAGTAATTTTTTCAATGTAGAACCTAGCATAGTTGAGCAAGGTAATGTTCCTAGTTCAGAGGGGGACTTGCCATTGCTAAGTCCAAATACCATGCTAATTTTAGACGATTTTACCCGGGATTTAACAGGGAATCCTCCTCTAGCCCCCACTGATTACCTACTTCCACTTCAAACAACTGAAGTGGATTCCCATACCTCAAATATTGAACAATGTGGAGAGAGTGTTGATAATATATAAGAGGGGGAGGGGGGTAATGTCCAATTTACGACTTTTCCCGAATTTCAGTTATCAAATACAATTTTAAATGCAATAGTTGTCTACACTGCGACTTTTGGGGACCCGTTTAATTCACTTATGGGGGGAAATTTTGTGTTTCACCCCGTAGAAATTGTGCATGACTATGTAGATAAAATTCGTGCACTGGTGGAGAACCAAATTCAATTATGGGGAGGGGGAGGGAATCAATTAAGGTTTCAATTGTTTTAAAGGTGTTCTATTTAAATGAGGGGAAAAGTGAAGTTTACCACCATTATATACACTCCGAGATGCGTTTGATCTATCCGAATTTAGAAAATTTTGAGGGTGTTTTTTGCGAGCGGGTAGGTCATATTATTACGCATCTTGAGAACTATAACGAAAATGGGAGCGGCTCTGTAGTTCTTTATGTTGAAAATTTAAGCGTTAATATTTGTAAATTTAATAAAGATTTTATTTTAAGAGGGGGGCATAGGGATGAGGGTATAGTTTTTAAAATATAATCCAGATTTAGTAGGTTGTCGTGGTGTCCAGAAGATCTGTTTTGAAGCAGGTCAAAAATGTTTCAAGTACGCTTTCCTCATATCAGCATTTCAGCCTCTAGCAGATGACGCTACCAAGACGAATTTAGACGATTGGGCTGCACATGGGAAGGAAGGGTCCAATTTCCCAATTGTAGATTTTTCTTGTTTAGAGGGAAAATACCCAGTAACGCTAAGATCTATTGATATTTTTGAAAGGGCTAATGCCCATTCAAATATCGGCGTTACTGTGGTTCAGTATGAAACTGAATTTGAAGATGGGGTTCGTTTAAAAAAGAAGGGGTGGTCTTCCCAGTAAGGGGCCCGTCAATTGAATTAGTCAAACACTGGATTTGGTTGTTGTATACACCACCTAGTGACCTAACCAATTCAATTGGCCATTTTAATCCTATTACAGACATCATAAGAGTTCTGGGGGGTGGTAAGCATAGGGGGACACGTTTCTACTGCCCGACATGCCTGTCACAATTCTGTAGTGATATAAAACTACGGGATAATATGAAATATTGTAGACGGCATGGCTACCAGACAGTGGAAACGGTTTCAGGGGATAGGGCCATTTTACGCTTCAAAAATTTCCAAAACACCTTCCTCCAGTGCAACAAAATATCTTTGGAATGTGAAGCTAAGCTGGTGGAGGTGAACGATCCTCGATTTCCAAACCGAATCAAAGAACATCAAGCTATTGCAGTGTCCTGTGCCCATGCGCAAAGAGACAGTCTAACACCATGCGGTTGTTAGAAATAGTAGAAACATTGGATGAGGGGGAGTGCATGGTCAAGGCACTGACTAAACTATTTGGCACAGCTAATGGTGCTATTTCTCGATTGAGAAATACCCATTATCCTATGGTGCTGTCTGCAGAAGATCGATCGTCTCGCGATTAAAAATCAAAAAATATGTTGGGTTTGTAAGGGGGAGTTTGAAGAGGGGGATAAGGGGACTAAAGGGAAAAGGGGGGAGGGGGAAAGTCAGGATCATAATCACTTGTGGCAGGAAATATCCTCTGGGGGTAGTAATTTTAGAGGGGTTGCGCATCAATCGTGTAACTTAAATGTTAGCCAGCAGTTTTTTATCCCTGTTTTTATCCACAGCTCAAATTACGATTTAAAATTTATTTTACCGGCACTGACACGTATGCACAGGGAGGGAGGGGGAGTAGACAGTCCATGGGTAAATAATTCATTTACCTATAACATTATTCCCAAATCGGCCGAGAAGTTGTTGCTTCTCGAGCTGAAATGGCAGGTAGTAAATAATGGGCATACGTGTTGGAATAAAATCAGGTTTTTAAATTCTTTTAGTTTTTTTCCCAAGGCATTGAGTCAATTGATTCAAGTGCAGAAAAGCGACAATTTTGATAGCTTTCCCTTGCTTAAACAGCACTTTCCAGACAGTGAAATGTATGACCTATTGACCTGCAAAGGTGTATACGCATACGAATATTACTGTTCTGGCACTCGCTTAAGCGAGGTGAAACTACCTCCAATTGAAGCTTTTTACAATTCACTGACCAGCAATGAATGCACAGCCGAGGAATATGAGTTTGCCAAGAAGGTGTGATCTAAGGGGAATTGTAAAAATGGGTGGGATTATTGTAGACTGTACTTGGCCAGTGACGTTTTAACTCTGTTGGATATAGTCTGCAAGAACACAGACCAAATCTATTAAGAGTTCGGGTTAGATATAGGCTACTATTTTTCCACACCCCATTCGGCGATGGATTTGATTTTAAAAATTAGTAGGGAGGAAATAGGCCTAATCACAGATGTAGATCAGCACCTTTTTGTAGAGCGTTCAATGAGGGGAGGGTTAGTTTTTCATGGGGACCGCGTCTTGTCAACCGATCTGAGCGGACAAAACAGCAACACCGGTGCACAGTCAAATGCAGTGTTCTCGGACATGAACTCATTTTACCCCTCGGCAATGTCTCACTACTCTTTGTCGTGTGGAAACTATCAATGGCTTGAGAATCCTTGTGAGTTCCCCGACATTACTACCCTCGAGGACAATGGGCCACAAGGATGGTTCTTTGAAATTGATGGGCACATTCCACTGGCGCTTCACGATTCAGTCAGAGATTTTGTTTTTCCCTGTATCAATCGACCCATGAGCAGGGACTCATTGAGCCCCTACAATCGATCATTGGTTGAGGATATGGGGATGCACTGGACCCCCTCTAAGCAAAAACTGATTGCTGATTTGGACCCTAAGGAGAATATCGTTGTTCACCATGTGCTTTTGCACTGGATGGTGAACAATGGTTTCAAGATCACCAAAATACATAGGGTCCTGCAGTTAAATCAGAAAGCATATTTAAAGATGTTTATCGACACTTTTGTCGATAAACGCTCTAGGGCAAACTCCAAGGTAGAGAAGGAAATGTACAAACTCATTCTAAATTCAGCGTTTGGAAAAATGTGTGAAAGCGTACGTAACAGATCTCGCTGCGACGTTGTGACTGACCCTCTAGAGTGTGCACGAATTATTGCCGATCCCAATTTTACATCGCTCACGAGCATAGAGGCTGGCATGGTTCTTCTACACAGGAAAAAGTGACATGTGGTACTGAACAAGAATATAGCAGGAGGTAGTTCAGTACTAGAAATTTCCAAAAAGCTCAGGTTGTCGTTTTTTTACAATGTGTGCAAGGTGCAATGGCCACGGGAGGGGGAGGTTCAAGTTTACTATGGGGATACAGATTCTCTGCTGTTAAAGGTAAAAACTGAGGATTTATTGGGTGATCTAGAAAAGGGGGAACACATCAGCTCGCAGATGGATTTCACCAACTGGAATCCATCCCTCTACCCCAAGTTGGTGAAACGTCAAGCCTCCAACCAACTATTAATGTTAAAATCAGAGACGGGGAGTGATTTGATATCCAGGGGGTGTTCCCGGGTCCTAAAGTTTATTGCGTTAAAACACATAATGGGGATGAAAAGCAGGCGTGTAAAGGGGTGCCTACACATTTTGTAAAGAGCCATTTCAACATGAGCGTGTACAGAGACTGTGTAGAGAGTAGCCTAGTGCCGAGAGCACAAGTGCTTGCAATTCGCTCTCTACAGTATAGAAATTATACTGTAAGAGTGGAAAAAAATGCAATGTCGTGTATATCCGACAAAGTCTATGTGCTCGAGAATGGTGTGAGTGTCCTGCCTCATGGCCACTACCGTATTTCAGACCGAGTTGAATGCATAGACTATCGCAATCAACTTGGTCTGGATAAATTAACCTAACCAACTAACCAACTAACCCAACCACTAACCTCCACCACCAACCCATTCATAAATTAAATGCTCTAACCCTTTCATAAATTAACTAACCCAACCACCAACAACCCGTTCATAAATTAACTAGCCCAACCTCAACTAACCCAACCTAACCTGCCGCAGTGACGACAACTATTGTACTGTTTTTTCGCCCCGCGGCCCCTGGGGGTGGGGGGTCCTTCCCGTGGCCGGGCCGGGGGGGGGGGCTGTTCCCGTCCAGCGGCCGGCCTTTGGCCCCGCTGCCCGGGGGGTTGGGGGGACCCCACTTTTAATTCATAATGTTCAACTGTGCTATCAATTTTCAAGTGTTTTTTCAAGTGTTGTTGTTGTTGTTGTTGTATAGAAAAGTGTTGTTGTTGTTGTACAGAAAAGTGTTCTTGGCGCTGGACAAAAAAAGTGTTTTTAATGACAATAAGTGTTGTTCTTGCTCTTGTTCATGTTGATGGACAAAAAGTGTTTTAAGACAATAAGTGTTGTTCTTGCTCTTGATGGACAAAAAGTGTTTTTTTTTGTGTTGTACATAAAGTGTCATTTTTATCATTGTTCATGTTGAATAAATAGAGTTTTCATGTTGCAAATAAATGACCATGAAATATTGTCAGGTTCTTGTTGAACAGGTGTTATTTTTATCGTTGTTCATGTTGAACAAATAGAGTTTTCATGTTGCAAATAAATGACCATGAAATATTGTTTTTTTGTTGTTGTTCTTGTTAACGTAGATAGATCTATGGGAAAATTATTACTACTACTTATTCATTGGACACGTATGATTTACAGTTAGTTGTAGTCCAACTGTTGTCAACAGCAGCAGCAGCATGTATCAATTTAAAACATCCTTCAGATCGTTTCTGTGTGGTCCCTCAATGTCGGGGAAAACAACACTTTTAGCTAAAATAATTCAAAATTGTCAGAAAATGTTTTTGGAAAAACCGAAAAAATCTACTACTGCTATAGTATTTGGCAGGAGTCCTATGATCAAATAAAAGCTATTGCCACAACCATACCAATACAATTCATACGAGGACTTGATGTTTTCAATAGTATTGAATCGAACTCGTGACTGATTATTGATGATTTGGCTGAATCCTTTGAACAGTTCTCACAGGAAATGCTACAACTGTTCACTGTTCGCTCCCACCATGAACACATTTCCATAACCCTAGTTCTACACAATCTGTTCCATCAGAGAAAATGTATGCGAACCCTTGCTTTGAATTGCACCATCTGTATTATCTATCGAGTTGTTCGTGATTCTAGGTCGCTCATAACTCTCAATAAACAGATATACCCCGGCGCCCCTAAATTTCTGTTGTCAGCGTACACTCAGGCGACTAATAAACCCTACGGTTACATTTTGCTGGATCTTAATCAGAGCACACCCGAGGATCTACGTGTAGTCACCGACATTTTCGACAATGAAATTACTGTATATCTTCCGGTGAACAGTAGAAAAGGCTATTAGTTGACGTTATGACACTGAAGAAACTACACGAACAACGGCATTTATTTTCCGTTTTAAGCACTTCAAAACCCTTGCTTAGGAAGGCCATACTCAAACATGGTGTTGACAATGATTTCATTAATCTAATATCTGAACTTTGTTTAAATTTAACTGAGGGCAATGTTCAACTGCCAGAAGGTGTTAGACAACAGACAAAGCAACATCGTTCCACTGTACGCGCCTTGGCTTGTAAAAACAAGGGAAACAAATTTAAAAGAAAACGGCTCCTTCAAGCGGGCGGTAGCTTTTTCACACTTTTACTGCCAATAATTGCAGGACTTGTAAACAGTTTTCTCTAGAGAATGGCAAAACCCTATAAATTGACACCATTTGAACTTGTCCTCTCGCCCGTCGAACATTTTGAAGACAATCTAAGCAAACTCATTAATGATGAGAATATTGCCGATGAAAAAAACTGCTTTTACTTCAAGATGCATTGCGACGTGTGGACAAGCATAAGCCTTATCGTGAGAGACCCGTCGCTATAGCTGTTACCGATACCTCTAAACAGGAATCATCTCCTCAAGATTCTGCAGCAGCAGCAGTGCAATCACAGGAGAAGGAATTGAATTCGATTGTATTGAAAATTGGAAACCTATTGCCACTGACCTATCGAGAACAGAGTAAAAGAGTATTATCATATCTCATGTTGGAAACTGGTGGTGAATATCAAGTTCAAGTCGACAGCACAGGGAAACGAATTATAATTCAGGGAAAAAGTTATAATCTAGTTGATTTAATTTGTGATATGGTGACAAATCGTAAAGGACTTTTATCATTTGACGCTCATCTATACACCTTTCTAAGTGTATCAACCTTTCCCAAAAGTCTTATTGGCAATAAGCAAATTCTTAAGAAACTAAGGGAATATAGTCCTCCAACAACACCAACACCAACACCATTTAAAAAAGAAGAAGATTCAATATTTGAAAATACTAGCAGCAGCAGCAGCAGCAGCAATGATTTTATAACACTTGTGGCTGCTAGTCAAAAGCGAAGACGAATTGATTCACCCTCCAATGTGCAAAAGGGGAGTGGACATTACACTACATGTTTGCGTTCAAAATGGATGAAGTTCTGAAAGGTGTCTATGAAAATATTGGTGAAGCGGGAAGTTTAAGTTCTCCCAAAACGCTTTCTAAAGTTGTCTCCGGCACCACATTGAAAAAAGCAAAAGAGTATCTAGAGAATGAACCGAGTTACACACTGCACCGGAATCACAGGCTTCGCGGCAAACAATATCGACAAACTAAAGCCTTTTTCCCTCTGCATATAATGCAAACGGATCTTTTAACTTTAGACGCAGTTCAACGGCGTCGCAATGCTTCCTACAAATATATTCTGGTGGCAATCAGTGTCTTTAGTCGCTATGCCTATGCCATTCCATTACGGTCAAAGAGAGGTGTTGAAGTTGCTCGGGCCATTAAAAGTATTCTTGAACAGGATTCGCATAGAAAAATTCAATCGGATCGTGGCAGTGAATTTGTTAACCCCCATGTGCAAAAGGTTCTATTGAAATATAATACAACACTTTATCATAGTCACAGCCCGATAAAGGCTGCATTGGCTGAACGATTAATAAGAACGATTCGTCTATTAATTTCAAGATATTGCACATTGAAAAATACACCGGCTTTTATTCATGATTTAGATAAAATCATGCAGATATACAACCATCGACCTCATCGATCTCTGTCCAACTCAAGCCCTCGGGAAGTTCATTACAGTGAAAATACATTTGATGCTTTTCTAAAGCAATATTCCAATGGTGAAAAAGAAAAAAATGTGAAGAAGAAATTCAATGTTGGTGATACTGTTCGAATTAATAGAACCACCAATATTTTTGAAAAGGGGAATTATTTATGGAGCACTGAACTTTTTAAAGTATCCAAAATTCTGGACACCGAGCCCACGACATATCGACTGCGAGACACCAAAGATGATGAGATTCTCGGCGGTTTTTATGAATATGAACTGCAAAAAGTTAGAAACACTAGTGAAATTTATCAAATTGAAAAGATATTAAAGAGTCGTACTCGTAGGGGCAAGAGACAGTTGCTTGTTCGTTGGCTAGGATACAACTCAGATTTTGATTCTTGGATCAGTGCTGAAGATATTAACAATGCCCAATGATTTCTATGTGACTTTCATGTCCAATGTTTCTGATCCTCTCTACAATGACTTGAATAGAACAAGTGATTTTTGGACAAAACTCTCCCCCACCATCAAATTCGACGACGGAAAGTATGAAGTGGCTCTTGTCGACTGTATTCTCAAAAATACCTATGACATCCTGAGAAAGGATCGTAAATATGATATAAAAATTAGACCCTATGATTGTCCGCCACCACCTTCAGGTGATCAAGAACAAATTCAAAAAATCAATTTGATGGATAATCCATATATTGAATTACCCTACGAGGAACTCACCTGTATGAATGATTTATGTCGTTCTATTAATAAAAGAATTTCCGCTCGTAAAAAGGGAACTTTTCATATCAACTATTCAAAGGAGGAGGGCAAGATCTACATTAGTTCACCTATTGCCAGTGAAAAGGTTATTCTCAATGATAACCTAAAGGATGTTCTTGGCTTTAAGCTCAATATAATCAACGGTAAAAGTGCCGGAAACACTAATTTCATTTTTGCTGACTACCCGCCTGCCTTCTCCAAGGACACTTGTATATTTCTCTACGCTTCATTTGTGGAAACATCTCGGGTTGGTAATTCAAATGTTCCCCTCCTACGCGTTCTTGAACGAAAAACCAATCAAGAACATATTCACCAATACAATATAAAGCATCTTAATTATATTCCTGTAAACACTTCCTATTTGGAACTCTGTCAGTTAACACTAAGAACTGAATTAGGTGATCCCATAGCAATTTCAAAATGTTTGGCTATGATTACATGCCATTTTCGTCCCATCGTTCAACAACAAGATGTCTAATAGAAAAGTGGTATTCATTTGTCCTGATATGGACTGCTATGTTAATACTCTTGGCCCAAGACAACAGGGCAATGGAATGGACTATTACAAAGGTCGCTCGTCAATTTCTGGCTACGGTCTTGGCAGTTGGTTTGCTAAGCTCTTTTGCTCTGCACTACCTCTGGCTAGAAAATATCTTGTACCGGCTGCGACAGATTTTGCATCCTCTACACTATACGATTGGGGCTCTGGCAAGGATTTTAAAAAAAGTGCTACGGAAAATCTTAGGTCCAGTGCGCGTACCCTTGGCGAGAAATCAAAACAAAATGGTAAAGGTTTAAAAAGGTCGAGAAACACTGCATCACTCATCAGTCTCCACTCAGGTCGGAAACGAAAGACTTCACCACTCTTGTCAAAGAAAAGAAGGAAAAAGCCGACACGTAGTTTAAACAGAAGAAGAAGCCCCAGGAAGAGAATTGTTAGATCGAAACTAGATTTCTTCTCTTAAGATGTCCTACCTACCACATAAGGATTCTCAACCTTCAATCACCTCATCATTGAATCTATTCAATGCAGAAATTTTTGATGTGAGTGTCAAGCATGGATACTATGAACAATTTTATCCACAACAACCTCTCTCTGATAATATCCACTTTCAAATTTATTCCAATGAAGACTACTTTATGGACATGCCTTCAACATTTATAGATTTACAAAGTAAAGTCCGGAAATCCGATAATACAATGCCAATTCGGGCCGATGGTATATCCTATGAAAATTGTATATTACATAATTTATTTCGTCAAATCAGTGTCTACATCAATGGCACGCTGGTGAGCACAAGCAACAATCTCTCAAATTATACAAGCTATATGCAATTCATGTTGATGACACCCAAGTCATACAAGGAATTGAGAGGCACCTCCAATGGATATGAATATATTACTAATACTGATAGTACAGATTCACTTAAAAATGCTACAACTAGTGAATTACATCTAGTTGGAAAAATATATCATGAAATATTTAATATACCCCAATGGCTCCCGCCCAATGTTAAAGTGGATATAAAACTGACGCTTGCACCCTCCAATTTCATATTGAGAAAAGAACTTGCTGCCAATCCTGATGTAAGTCTCTCCCTCACCTCGGCAATACTTCATGTACGCAAACAACAGGTCATGAGTTCTGTTGCTTTGGCAGTGGAAAAACTTAGAGCCAATGGAAATAATATTAAACTATTTGTTCCTCATACAATCACCAATCAACGTCATATTGCCATGGGCTCACGCACCTTCACCGATTCATCCTTTATCAATGGCGAAATTCCGTCAAAACTCGCTTTGGCATTTGTAAAAAGCGCCAGTGCAGTAGGATCGTGGACTGGATGTCCACATAAATTCGAGATGTTTGGACTTTCATCTCTTGTGTGCAAAGTAAACGGTATCCCACTCTACAATCTATCTTTTGATAAATCCTATAGAACATTGTATGAGTTGACCATGCAAACCCTAGATCATGACTCTCAACTATTTGAAAATGGTATAACCGAAGAAATGTTTGCTAAAACACATGGTATCATTGTACTGGATTTGTCTGGCACACAGGATATGAGTATAGTACGTATGGGGAGTGTGCGTTTAGAGTGTACATTTGCCGACCCATTGGCTGAGAGTATTGCACTAGTCTCACTAAATCAATATGAAACCTATTGGGAAATCACTCCCGAAGGCAGTGTTCTACTAGACTTGGCGCCATGAACACCAGTCAAATAAGCAATGTATTTAATATGGACCCCTACATGTCCCAGTACAAATCCTATTGTCTACCCTCAGACTTTCTTAGAAAAATTCAAAGTGTCAACAATACCTTAATTATTGTTAATAGCAGTCCATCGACTGTGCTGACGGGTGCATCTTTCAAACAATGAAGACGATTGAATTTTTTGATCCTCTTGGTCTACCCTATACATTTTACCCACCCCACATCAGCAACTATATTGAGAGCAGTGGGAAAACTATTATTCAAAATCGGAAGAGGGTGCATGATCTAACCACTAAAAGCTGTGGCTTCCATGCACTACTCTATTTTGTGTTCCGATGTCGAGGCTATACTTACAAGCAGTTTCTCCACATTTATGGTGACAATCCTCGTCTGAACGACTTTCTAGTGTAAAATATCCTCTCAGACCTATAGAGTATTGATTTCAGTGCCCTAAGAGTAAAGTGCTTAAAAAATGGTTGTGAATTTGTTTATTAATAAAATGCATATATATACAACAATGTCTTTAAATCTTCACTTTAGATTTCTTCTTCTTCTTCGATGTATAGGCAACTGTCGTGAACCACTAATGCTGGTAAATCATTTGGATTCACTGTATATTGATCTTGATTGACTGCAAAGTCAGGGTCACATTTTCTACAGTACAATGTAACTTCACTCTTGTCATATCTCTTTGTATAGTCAATGATGCTATTTGCATTCATATTATGAAATTCACGAGTTTCTATCTGTCTATTTGAAGCAATATCACATACAGTGTTTTCAAATAGTGAATCACATTCGGTAACTGCCAAATAAAAATCACTTGGTTTATAGTCATAATAGGCAGTGTCGTCACAACGATGACGTAGAAACCAAATTGTCTTGTTACCCCAACAGTTGAATCGTAGACCAGATTCCTCTTCCCAGAATAATTTAAATCCACGACGATACCAATCTCGTAGAAATAAACTAAAATCACGTTTGGGATTCTTTCCAATCATAGCGTGGTAAGTATTCTCCCACTGATCACATTTATCATAGTGACAATTGGAGCACAGGTGCCCTCTAGGGTGAGAGTCACAAATCTCCTCAAGACATGAATTACATCCTTTAATTTGTACTGCAGAGCCTCTATGTAATTTACAAGGATTACATAATTTACACTTTTCACTATAGTCATCAATAATTGTACAATTCTCACATTGAGTCCAACAGCCAAGAGTGTACATGCACAATGGACATGTATAGAACATTTTTTGGTTTCCAATGTCACTTGACTCTCTCACAGCTAAAACGAAACTGATCGTCCCTGCCGACGGATAAATTTAAGGTGGAGGAATGGGGAGAGGAGTAGCTCTGTGATGTCACCTCTTTCGAATGGAGGAGCCATCTACATTGAATCCATTGGCAATGTTTTCAAAAGTATATCCACGATATTATTCTGCTTTGTTCCAATTAATATATCAATAAAATGAGTATAAGCATTTGAATCACATTTTAAAAGTTTCATACAATAGTCCAATGGGGGAGAATCAGTTTTCATTATATCGTCAAGTGTTCCCTGACGAGAGAATATCCTGCGTTGAAGTGATAACTCGAGAAAATCGTCATCCAAAATCAAATGTTTTTCCATAAACACTTGATTTGATCTAATTCTCTCTTTCTCAAATTTATTCATTTTTCAATCCTTTCACTCTGACTGCTGACTCTAGACTGACCCTGATTCGTTAGCCCTAACCTAACCTAACCAGAAAAGAAAGAGAACATTTTCGATTTCGAAACAATTTTATTGAATAGTTACAACAACAACAATACTAAGCATGTACAATTAGCGATACAGTTTATTGTCTTCGATATGTTTCACTAATGCACTTAAAGCACATTGAAGTCTATTCACATGTGCTATATCAACTTTAGCAGCGAAACATAATTGATCCTCCATTTTAAATTTGCTCAAGGATATCACATATCTTGCATATACTTCATCCCATTCCAGACAAAGCCGTGATCCTCTCGTGATTTCCACCGCAATGTTTGGTGCTCTTGTATTATTGCCATCAACTCCACTATCAACTTCTAAGAGGGTAAACATTCCACTCGCTATCATCGACACACAAATATATATCCAAATGAATAAAGTCAAACTGTTCTCACTCCTTTGAATTCTATTCACAGACTAATAAAACTATAGTAAAAATCCTTTCCTCATATTCTCTGCGATCCTCTCCCGCTAATATGTAACCAGCCCTCTGATTGGCTGAGAAGGGAACACGTGATCCTGTTTCCTATTCCTGGATCTTAACATTCACCCCGAGCGTGCACTTGGCCAAAACAACAACAACGACAAAACAAGATCTTGAAAGAAGTGTCATTGGCCCTGTCCCCGTTAGACTCAATAATCCAGAAAACATCCATCAAAGTGAGAAAAATCCTGTTTTTTCATTCTCACTGACAAAAACCATAAACATCCATAAATTGATGTTGATATCCATGAAAAACATTAAATAAATTGACCAACACACATAACCGTCCCAGAAACATCCATAAAAGTGAGAAAATTCCTGTTTTTTTAAGTGAGAAAAATCCTGTTTTTTCATTCTCACTGACAAAAACCATCTCCCTAGGGACTCTATGCCCATATATGGACTCCCGGTGGGAGTAGCACCCCCCTTTCTACTAGAGAGAGATAAATCATGGCCAAGCTTAGTTAATAAGGAGAAACTAATGAAATATTTAGAGTCCAAAAAAGAAAGGGAAAGAGGGCGTTGCATTATATATATATATATATATATATATATATATATATATATATATATATATATATAGTATATATATATATATATATATATATATATATATATATATATATATATATATATATATATATATATATATATATATATATATATATATATATATATATATATATGTATATATATATATATATATATATATATATATATATATATATATATATATATATATATATTATATATATATATATATATATATATATATATATATATATATATATATATATATATATATATATATATATATATATATATATATATATATATATATATATATATATATATAATGCAACGCCCTCTTTCCCTTTCTTTTTTGGACTCTAAATATTTCATTAGTTTCTCCTTATTAACTAAGCTTGGCCATGATTTATCTCTCTCTAGTAGAAAGGGGGGTGCTACTCCCACCGGGAGTCCATATATGGGCATAGAGTCCCTAGGGAGATGGTTTTTGTCAGTGAGAATGAAAAAACTGGATTTTTCTCACTTGAAAAAACAGGAATTTTCTCACTTTTATGGATGTTTCTTGGACGGTTATGTGTGTTGGTCAATTTATTTAATGTTTTTCATGGATATCAACATCAATTTATGGATGTTTTATGGTTTTTGTCAGTGAGAATGAAAAAACAGGATTTTTCTCACTTTGATGGATGTTTTCTGGATTATTGAGTCTAACGGGGACAGGGCCAATGACACTTCTTTCAAGATCTTGTTTTGTCGTTGTTGTTGTTTTGGCCAAGTGCACGCTCGGGGCGAATGTTAAGATCCAGGAATAGGAAACAGGATCACGTGTTCCCTTCTCAGCCAATCAGAGGGCTGGTTACATATTAGCGGGAGAGGATCGCAGAGAATATGAGGAAAGGATTTTTACTATAGTTTTATTAGTCTGTGAATAGAATTCAAAGGAGTGAGAACAGTTTGACTTTACTCATTTGGATATATATTTGTGTGTTGATGATAGCGAGTGGAATGTTTACCCTCTTAGAAGTTGATAGTGGAGTTGATGGCAATAATACAAGAGCACCAAACATTGCGGTGGAAATCACGAGAGGATCACGGCTTTGTCTGGAATGGGATGAAGTATATGCAAGATATGTGATATCCTTGAGCAAATTTAAAATGGAGGATCAATTATGTTTCGCTGCTAAAGTTGATATAGCACATGTGAATAGACTTCAATGTGCTTTAAGTGCATTAGTGAAACATATCGAAGACAATAAACTGTATCGCTAATTGTACATGCTTAGTATTGTTGTTGTTGTAACTATTCAATAAAATTGTTTCGAAATCGAAAATGTTCTCTTTCTTTTCTGGTTAGGTTAGGTTAGGGCTAACGAATCAGGGTCAGTCTAGAGTCAGCAGTCAGAGTGAAAGGATTGAAAAATGAACAAATTTGAGAAAGAGAGAATTAGATCAAATCTAGTGTTTATGGAAAAACATTTGATTTTGGATGACGATTTTCTCGAGTTATCACTTCAACGCAGGATATTCTCTCGTCAGGGAACACTTGACAATATAATGAAAACTGATTCTCCCCCATTGGACTATTGTATGAAACTTTTAAAATGTGACTCAAATGCTTATACCCATTTTATTGATATATTAATTGGAACAAAGCAGAATAATATCGTGGATATACTTTTGAAAACATTGCCAATGGATTCAATGTAGATGGCTCCTCCATTCGAAAGTAAATTTATCCGTCGGCAGGGACGATCAGTTTCGTTTTAGCTTTGAGAGAGTTGACATCGGAAACCAAAAATGTTCTATACATGTCCATTGTGCATGTACACTCTTGGCTGTTGGACTCAATGTGAGAATTGTACAATTATTGATGACTATAGTGAAAAGTGTAAATTATGTAATCCTTGTAAATTACATAGAGGCTCTGCAGTACAAATTAAAGGATGTAATTCATGTCTTGAGGAGATTTGTGACTCTCACCCTAGAGGACACCTGTGCTCCAATTGTCACTATGATAAATGTGATCAGTGGGAGAATACTTACCACGCTATGATTGGAAAGAATCCCAAACGTGATTTTAGTTTATTTCTACGAGATTGGTATCGTCGTGGATTTAAATTATTCTGGGAAGAGGAATCTGGTCTACGATTCAACTGTTGGGGTAACAAGACAATTTGGTTTCTACGTCATCGTTGTGACGACACTGCCTATTATGACTATAAACCAAGTGATTTTTATTTGGCAGTTACCGAATGTGATTCACTATTTGAAAACACTGTATGTGATATTGCTTCAAATAGACAGATAGAAACTCGTGAATTTCATAATATGAATGCAAATAGCATCATTGACTATACAAAGAGATATGACAAGAGTGAAGTTACATTGTACTGTAGAAAATGTGACCCTGACTTTGCAGTCAATCAAGATCAATATACAGTGAATCCAAATGATTTACCAGCATTAGTGGTTCACGACAGTTGCCTATACATCGAAGAAGAAGAAGAAATCTAAAGTGAAGATTTAAAGACATTGTTGTATATATATGCATTTTATTAATAAACAAATTCACAACCATTTTTTAAGCACTTTACTCTTAGGGCACTGAAATCAATACTCTATAGGTCTGAGAGGATATTTTACACTAGAAAGTCGTTCAGACGAGGATTGTCACCATAAATGTGGAGAAACTGCTTGTAAGTATAGCCTCGACATCGGAACACAAAATAGAGTAGTGCATGGAAGCCAAAGCTTTTAGTGGTTAGATCATGCACCCTCTTCCGATTTTGAATAATAGTTTTCCCACTGCTCTCAATATAGTTGCTGATGTGGGGTGGGTAAAATGTATAGGGTAGACCAAGAGGATCAAAAAATTCAATCGTCTTCATTGTTTGAAAGATGCACCCGTCAGCACAGTCGATGGACTGCTATTAACAATAATTAAGGTATTGTTGACACTTTGAATTTTTCTAAGAAAGTCTGAGGGTAGACAATAGGATTTGTACTGGGACATGTAGGGGTCCATATTAAATACATTGCTTATTTGACTGGTGTTCATGGCGCCAAGTCTAGTAGAACACTGCCTTCGGGAGTGATTTCCCAATAGGTTTCATACTGATTTAGTGAGACTAGTGCAATACTCTCAGCCAATGGGTCGGCAAATGTACACTCTAAACGCACACTCCCCATACGTACTATACTCATATCCTGTGTGCCAGACAAATCCAGTACAATGATACCATGTGTTTTAGCAAACATTTCTTCGGCTATACCATTTTCAAATAGTTGAGAGTCATGATCTAGGGTTTGCATGGTCAACTCATACAATGTTCTATAGGATTTATCAAAAGATAGATTGTAGAGTGGGATACCGTTTACTTTGCACACAAGAGATGAAAGTCCAAACATCTCGAATTTATGTGGACATCCAGTCCACGATCCTACTGCACTGGCGCTTTTTACAAATGCCAAAGCGAGTTTTGACGGAATTTCGCCATTGATAAAGGATGAGTCGGTGAACGTGCGTGAGCCCATGGCAATATGACGTTGATTGGTGATTGTATGACATCCTGAGAAAGGATCGTAAATATGATATAAAAATTAGACCCTATGATTGTCCGCCACCACCTTCAGGTGATCAAGAACAAATTCAAAAAATCAATTTGATGGATAATCCATATATTGAATTACCCTACGAGGAACTCACCTGTATGAATGATTTATGTCGTTCTATTAATAAAAGAATTTCCGCTCGTAAAAAGGGAACTTTTCATATCAACTATTCAAAGGAGGAGGGCAAGATCTACATTAGTTCACCTATTGCCAGTGAAAAGGTTATTCTCAATGATAACCTAAAGGATGTTCTTGGCTTTAAGCTCAATATAATCAACGGTAAAAGTGCCGGAAACACTAATTTCATTTTTGCTGACTACCCGCCTGCCTTCTCCAAGGACACTTGTATATTTCTCTACGCTTCATTTGTGGAAACATCTCGGGTTGGTAATTCAAATGTTCCCCTCCTACGCGTTCTTGAACGAAAAACCAATCAAGAACATATTCACCAATACAATATAAAGCATCTTAATTATATTCCTGTAAACACTTCCTATTTGGAACTCTGTCAGTTAACACTAAGAACTGAATTAGGTGATCCCATAGCAATTTCAAAATGTTTGGCTATGATTACATGCCATTTTCGTCCCATCGTTCAACAACAAGATGTCTAATAGAAAAGTGGTATTCATTTGTCCTGATATTGACTGCTATGTTAATACTCTTGGCCCAAGACAACAGGGCAATGGAATGGACTATTACAAAGGTCGCTCGTCAATTTCTGGCTACGGTCTTGGCAGTTGGTTTGCTAAGCTCTTTTGCTCTGCACTACCTCTGGCTAGAAAATATCTTGTACCGGCTGCGACAGATTTTGCATCCTCTACACTATACGATTGGGGCTCTGGCAAGGATTTTAAAAAAAGTGCTACGGAAAATCTTAGGTCCAGTGCGCGTACCCTTGGCGAGAAATCAAAACAAAATGGTAAAGGTTTAAAAAGGTCGAGAAACACTGCATCACTCATCAGTCTCCACTCAGGTCGGAAACGAAAGACTTCACCACTCTTGTCAAAGAAAAGAAGGAAAAAGCCGACACGTAGTTTAAACAGAAGAAGAAGCCCCAGGAAGAGAATTGTTAGATCGAAACTAGATTTCTTCTCTTAAGATGTCCTACCTACCACATAAGGATTCTCAACCTTCAATCACCTCATCATTGAATCTATTCAATGCAGAAATTTTTGATGTGAGTGTCAAGCATGGATACTATGAACAATTTTATCCACAACAACCTCTCTCTGATAATATCCACTTTCAAATTTATTCCAATGAAGACTACTTTATGGACATGCCTTCAACATTTATAGATTTACAAAGTAAAGTCCGGAAATCCGATAATACAATGCCAATTCGGGCCGATGGTATATCCTATGAAAATTGTATATTACATAATTTATTTCGTCAAATCAGTGTCTACATCAATGGCACGCTGGTGAGCACAAGCAACAATCTCTCAAATTATACAAGCTATATGCAATTCATGTTGATGACACCCAAGTCATACAAGGAATTGAGAGGCACCTCCAATGGATATGAATATATTACTAATACTGATAGTACAGATGCACTTAAAAATGCTACAACTAGTGAATTACATCTAGTTGGAAAAATACATCATGAAATATTTAATATACCCCAATGGCTCCCGCCCAATGTTAAAGTGGATATAAAACTGACGCTTGCACCCTCCAATTTCATATTGAGAAAAGAACTTGCTGCCAATCCTGATGTAAGTCTCTCCCTCACCTCGGCAATACTTCATGTACGCAAACAACAGGTCATGAGTTCTGTTGCTTTGGCAGTGGAAAAACTTAGAGCCAATGGAAATAATATTAAACTATTTGTTCCTTAAACAACTACTCGGAGTTGCCTCGGATATCTCTGTGTTTCACGTCAGAATTACAATACAGCAAGGTCTACTCTTTAACTATTTATTTTTTGTTAATATGTTTGGCCTCTAGTTTATATATTATCGAAAAATCAATCAACAACTAAATTCCAAAACAATCCCTTAATCATTGGCAAAGTTTTATCTAATATCTTAGATTTGTTTCTTTTTTACTAATTTGTCTCTTTATCTTATTTTAATTAGGGGAGAGGATGTGCATTTGGGAAAGAGTGTAAAAGCTCAAAAATGCAAAATAGGAAATTATAGGAAACACATACTAAAATACACAAAATAAATTTTTCTCGGTAATTTTGATTCTTAGACTGATCAAATAATGTCAATGAGGCAGAAAACGTTTCCGCTCTATTTCTACATTTGATTTTCCTCCCAAACTATTACAAACGATGTTCTTTTTCTTAGATTATTCTCGTAAGTAATTTTTCGAAAAACTTTCCGAGTAATTTCCTCAAAAGCTAAGTTACAGGAGGTTAGATATGTTGTGGTGCATAAATATGGAAGGCAAACATTTTTTTAAAGGAATTTATTACGTAATAAAACACTTTTTTATGAATTTTTCCAATTTGCATGTGGATTATAGTAGTAGTGGGCGGACTCCAGACTCTGGAAGACAGTTACTTCAATGTTTACATTTTGGGAATACACACCACTGTTTTATAATGGTCAGGTGTTAGTTAAGTCAAAAGGGGACAGTAATAGATGTAGGTGTTAGGGAATGTTTACATTCGGTTGCTTTGTAATAGAGGATGACGCAACCGTGCGTGACTCAACAACTATTACATCACTGGGGGTGTTTACAAGGGGTTTTACAGTAATTTGAGTTGGAACTCATGCGTTACGTAGTGGATTTGTCGGAAATAACTTAATGGCAGCGCACATCTTATGTAATGACAGCGAAAATCTTACGTAATGACAACGCACATGTTACGTAATGACAGCCCCAGACGGAAAAATTTTTATTAAGACATTTCAAGACGTTTCTTAAAACATTTTTCTTTAAATGGCTTCCAGACTTTTTTTTTCTTTCAAGGCGTTTTTTTTCTTTATTCTTTCAAGGCATTTTTTTTCTTTCAAGGCGTTCCTTTTTTTTTCTTTCTTTCAAGGCGTTTCTTTTTTTCTTTCTTTCAAGGCGTTTCTTTTTGTCTTTAATTCTTATGTAATTAAATTATTGTTTCCAAGGCAAGTATGTAATTAAAGAAATTCAGAAAATAAGTTCTATGTATGCGAAATAATCGTCAAACTATGTAATTGCATTCTTTTTATTATTTTTTTAAGCGTTATAATTATTTTAAGTTATTGCTTGTAAGGCAAATGTGTAATTAGAGAAATTCTGGAAAATACAGTGTTTTTGAGACAAGACTATGCAAATGAGAAAAACAAAACGTGAAAAAAACCTGACATAAGATGAAATATAAACAAAAAAATGCATAAATTAAAGAAAGACGGAGGTACTAGCAGACAACTCCAAAGGGGTTGATATTAGAACAAATTTTTAAGGTTCTATTGAGGTATTTCCGAGAGCCTTTAACGAAATACAGCATTTTGAGACAGGACTATGCAAATGGGAAAACACAAAATAAAAAGGCTTATAAAAAGATGAAATATAAACAAAGACATAAGTAAATCAAAGAAAGATGGAGGCTCCTAGCAGGCAATTCCAGAGAAGGGGGTTGATATTAGAGCTAAATTTTTAGGCTCTATTGAGGTGTTTCCGAGAGCCTTTAACGAAATACAGCGTTTTTTAGACAGGACTATGCAAATGGAAAAAAACAAAACATGAAAATGCCTATAAAAGGATGAAATATAAACAAAACATGCGTAAATTAAAGAAAGATGGGGCGGGGTCCTATCAAGCAGTTCAATCAGGACCCAATCACCCAATTCAACCAGGACCCTAGCGAGTAATCCCAACGGAGGGTCCTAAACTAACTATCGGAGGACCCTAGCGAGCAACTCCAACGGGACCCCAAGTAAGCAATTTTCACTGACAATATGTTTCAAGACGTTTTAAACGCATTTCAAGACGTTTTCTCAGTCATTTTGCTTCAAAATGTTTCAAGACATTCCAAGACGTTTTTCGAGATTTCCTTGCTTGTTATGCTCAAGCAAACTTAAGGATGTCGGGGAAACCTTCTAGGGACTACTAGTGGGGGAAACCTTCAAGGGACCACTAGTTGGGGGAGGGACTTCAACACATTTGACCCTGAATACCAATTCCAACGGAACCCAAGCATCTAATTTCATCGAGCCCCCCAACCTAACTTAGCTCCCTAACCAACTGGCGGATACTAACAAAAAATTTAATAGGGACCCAAGCATCTAATTCAACCGGATCCCCCCTAGAAAGCAATTCCAATGTGGGGCCCTAACCTAACCACCGGAAACCCCAGCAACCAATTCAACTGGTACCCAAGCATCCAACTAAACTGGGCCCTCTAGCGAGCACTTCCAACGGGGTCCCCCTAACCTAACCATCGGAGGACCCTAGCAACCAATTCAAACTGGACCAAATCATCCAAATCAACTGGACCCATAGCCAGCGATTCCAACGGGGTCCCCCTAACCTAGCCACCAGAGGACCCTAGTAACCAATTCAACCGTGACGCAAGATCCAATTCAACCGGGACCCCCTAGCGAGCGATTCCAGCGGCGGGCCCTAACCCAACCACCACAATACCCTAGCAGCCAATTCAATCAAGAACAAATCATCTAATTCAACCAGACCCCTATAAAGTTTTTTCAAAGAGCCCCCTCCCCGAACCTAACCCCCGGAGGACCCTAGCAACAAATTCAACCGGAACCCAAGCATCCAATTTACCCGGGGCCCCCTAGCAAGCAATTCAAATGGAGGGCCCCAACCTAAACATCGGAGGATCCTAGCAAGAAATTTAACCGGGGCCCAAGCATTGTTCATGGAACTTGTTGCGTGCTGATTTTTTGGTCGTGGAACTTGTTGCATGCTGATTTTTCTCTTCGTGAAACTTGTACATTGATTTTTTCCTCGTGAAACTGATTTTCTTCATGGAACTTGTTGCGTTCTGATTTCTTTTTGTTCCTAGAACTTGTTTCGTGCTGATTTTCTGTTCATAAGCTTGTTGCGTGCTGATTTTTGCTCATGAAACTTGTTGCATGTTGTTTTTTTCTCTTCGTGAGACTTGTAAATTGATTTTTCTCCTCACTAAACTGATTTCGTTCATGGAATATGTTACGTGCTGTTTTTTTTTTGTTCGAGGAAATTGTTGAGAGCTAGTTTTTGTTCGTGAAACTTGTTATACGTGGATTTTTTTTTTAACTCTTACATTGATTTTTCTCCTTGTGAAACTGATTTCTTCATGGAACTTGTTGCGTTCTGATTTTGTTGTTCCTGGAACTTGTTGCGTGCTGAGTTTTTGTTCATGAAGCTTGTTACACGTTGACATTTTTCTCTTCGTGAAACTTTATACATGATTTCTTATACATTTGAAATTGGTTTTGTTCAAGAAACTTGTTGCGTGCTAATTTTGTGTTCATGAAACTTGTTGCATGTTTTTTTCTCTTTGTGAAACTCGTATATTGAATTTTCTCCTCACTAAACTGATTTCATTCATGGAACTTGCTCCGTGCTGTTTTTATTTTTGTTCGTGGAACTTGTTGAGTGTTGATTTTTGTTTGTGAAACTTGTTACATTTTGATTTTTTTTTCTTTGTGAAAGTCTTACATTAATTTGTCTCCTCGTGAAACTGAGTTTCTCATGGAACTTGATGTGTGCTGATTTTTGTTTGTCATGGAACTTTTTCCGCGCTGATTTTTGTTCGTGAAACTTGGTACATGTTTATTTTTCTCTTCGTGAAACATGTATTCTGATTTTTTATTCTCTTCGCGAAACTGATTTTATTCATGGAACTTGTTGCGTGCCGACTTTTGTTCGTGAAACTTGTTGCATGTTATTTTTTCTCTTCGTGAAATTTGCACATTGATTTTTTTTCTTCTCATGAATTGATTTTGTTAATGGAACTTTTTGCGTGCTGGGACCTATGTTCGTAGGACTTGTTGAGTGCTGATTTTTGTTCGTGAAACTTGTTGCATGTTGATTTTCATCTACGTGAAACTCGTACATTGATTTTTTTCCTCGTGAGACTGATTTCATTCACGGAAATTGTTGCCTGCTGATTTTTGTTCTTTGAACTTGTTGCATGCTGATTTTTTGTTCGTGAAGCTTGTTGCATGTTACTTTTTCTCTTCGTGAAACATGTACATTAATTTCTTATTCTCGTCGCGAAACTGATTTTATTCATGGAACTTGCATGCTTATATTTTGTTTCGCGGAGCTTGTTGCATGTTGATTTTTCTCTTCGCAAAACTTGTCAATTGATTTTTCTTCTCGTGAAATTGATTTTATTCTAGGAATATGTTGCGTGCTGATTTTTTTTCCATGGAACTTGTTGCGTGCTTATTTTTGTTCTTGAAACTTATTGCTTGTTGATTTTTCTCTTCCTGAAACATGTATATTGATTTTTCTCCTCCTGAAACTGATATTGTTCAAGGAACTTTTTGTGTGCTGTTTTTTGTTCGTGGAACTTGTTGCTTGCTGATTTTTGTTCGTGGAACTTGTTGCATGCTGATTTTTGTCAGTGAAACTTGTTGCAAGTTAATTTTTCTCTTCGTGAGACTTGTACATTGATTTATCTCATTGGGAAACTTATTTTGTTCGTGCAACTTGCCATGTGCTGATATTTATTTTGTAGAACTTGTTGCGTGCTGATTTTTTTTCATGAAACTTGTTGCATCTTGTATTTTCTCTTCGTGAAACTTGTAAATTGATTTTTTTTATTTTCGTGAAACTGATTTTGTTCTTAGAACTTATAGGAATAAGTCATGGAACTCATGGAACTTATATCTTTTTGTTCGTAAAACATGTTGTATGCTGATTTTCTCTTCATGAAACTTGTACATTTATTTTTCTCCTCGTGAAACTGATTTCGTTCATGAAACTTGTTGCGTGCTGATTTTTGTTCCTGGAACTTTCTGCATGCAGATATTTGTTCGTGAAAATTGTTGCATTCATATGTGGATTGCATTTTTCTTCGTGGAACTTGTACAATGATTTTTCTCTTCGTAAAAGTTATAGTTGATTTTTCTCATCATGAACCTTATTTTCCTCACGGTACTTGTTGCGTGCTGATCCTTGGCTCCTGGAACTTGTTGCACGCTGATTTGTGTTCGTGAAACTTGTTTCAAGCTGATTTTTCTCTTCATCAAACTTGCGCATTCATTTTTTCTCCTTGCGAATCTGATTTTGTTCATGGAACTTATTGCTTGCTGATTTTTATCCGTAGAACTTATAACATACTGAATTTGGGCCCTGAGACTGGTTGCTTGTTATTTTTTCTCTTCGTGAAACTTATACATTAATTTTTCTCCTAACGAAACCAATTTTCTTCAAGGAACTTTTTGCGTTCTGATTTTTTATTGTCCCTGCAACTTGTTGCATGCTGATTTTTTGTTCATGAAGCTTGTTACATGTTTATTTTTCTCTTAGTCAAAATTATAAATTAATTTCTTATCCAATCGAAATTGATTTTGTTCAAGGAACCTGTTGCGTGTTCATTTTTTGTTCCTGAAACTAATTTCATGTTCTTTTTTCTCTTCGTGAAACTCGTAAACTGATTTTTCTCCTTGAGAAACTGATTTCGTTCATGAAGCTTGTTGCGTTCTGTTTTTTTTTGTTCGTGGAACTTGTTGAGTGCTGATTCTTTGTTCGTGAAACTTGTTACATGTTGATTTTCTTTTTCTTTGTGAAACTCTTAAATGGATTTTTCTCCTCGTGAAACAGATTTTTTCATGGAACTTAATGCCTGCTGATTTTTCGTATCGTGGAACTTGCTTTACGGTGATTTTTGTTCGTGAAACTTGTTACATGTTGATTTTTCTCTTCGTAAAACATGTATATTGATTTTTTATTCTCGTCACGAAACTGATTTTATTCATGGAACTTGTTGCGTGCCAATTTTTGTTCACGAAACTTGTTGTTTTACTTTTTATGAAATTTGTACATTGATTTTTTTTTCTCCTTGTGAAGCTGATTTTGTTCATGGAATTTGTTCCATGTTGATTTATGTTCGTGGAGCTTGTTGAGTGCTGGTTTTTGTTCGTAAAGCTTGTTGCATGTTGATTTTCATATTCGTGAAACTCGTAAATTGATTTTGCTCCTCGTGAGACTGATTTCGTTCACGTAACTTGTTGCCTGCTAATTTTTGTTTTTTTAACTTGTTGCATTCTTATTTTTTGTTCGTGAAAACTTGTGGCATTTAATTTTTTCTCTTCGTGAAACATATACATTAATTTCTTATTCATGTCCCGAAACTGATTTTAGTCATGGAACTCATTGCACGCTTATATTTGGTTTCAGGGAGCTTCTTGCATGTTGATATTTCTCTTCGCGAAACTTGTCCATTGATTTTTCGCCTCGTGAAACTGATCTTATTCAAGGAACATGTTACGTGCTGACTTTTTGACGTGTAACTTGTTGCATGCTTATTTTTTATCTTGAAACTTGTTGCATGCTGATTTTTCACTTCGTGAACCATGTATATTGATTTTTCTCCTCCTTAAAATGATATTTTTCGTGGAACTTGTTGTTTGCTGATTTTTGTTCGTGGAACTTGTTACTTACTGATTTTCGTTCTTTGAACTTGTTCCATGGTGATTTTTGTCCGTGAAACTTGTTACAAGTTGATTTATTTTTCTCTTCGCGAAATTTGCACATTGATTTATCTCATCTTGTAACTTATTTTGTTCGTGAAACTTGCAACGTGCTTGTTTTTATTCGTAGAACTTGTTGCGTGCTGATCTTTGTTCGTGAAACTTCTTGTATGTTGATTTTTCTGTTCGCGAAACTTTTACATTGATTTTTCTCTCGGTGAAACTGACTTTGTTCATAGAACATGTTGCGTGCTGTTTTTTGTTCGTGAAACTTGTTGCATGTTGTATGTTTATCTTCGTGAAACTTTTACATTGATTCTTTTTCTCTTCTTGAAACTGATTTTTTTTTGAACTTATGTGAATAGGTCATGGTATGGAACTTATATATTTTGTTCGTGAATTTTGTTGTATATCGAATTTTCCTTTCATGAAACTTGTACATTAATTTTTCTCCTCATGAAACTGATTTCGTTCATGAAACTTGTTGAGTACTGATTTTTGTTGCTGGAACTTTCTTTGTACTGATTTTGTTCCTGAAACTTGTTGCATTCACATGTTGATTGCGTTTTTCTTCGTGAAATATGTACAATGATTTTTCTCTTCGTAAAAGTTATACATAGATTTTTCTCCTCACAAAACTGATTTTATTCATGGAACTTGTTGCATACTGACTTTTGTTCGTGAAACTTAATTTATCATGATATTCTAGTAGGTTAACCTATCCTACACAGGCTAATTTGGTTTAAGTTATGTTTGATGAAGCGTCACCTAACATGACTTAACCTAGCCTAGCCTGTGTAGGTTAAGTTAGGTTAATCTACTAGCATATCATAATAAATTAAGTTTCTCGAATAAAAATCATAACACAACAAATTCCATGAAGAAAATCAGTTTCGTGAGGAGAAAAATCAATGTATAAGTTTCACAAAGAGAAAAAACAACATACATCAAGTCTCACGACAAAATATCAGCATGCTGCAAAACACACGAACAAAAATGAGCATGCAACAAGTTCAATAAACAAATTGAGATTCGCGAGGAGAAAAAATCAAAGTGCTAGTTTTATAAAGAAAAAAAATCAACTTAAAACAAATTTTCACGAACAAAAATCAGTATGCAACAAGCTCCACGAACAAATGATCAGCACGCAACAAGTACCATGAGGAAAATAAGTTTTACGATGACAAAAATCAATGTATGACTTTTAAGAATAGACAAATCATTGTACAAGTTTCACGAAGAAAAACGTAATCAAATGCGACAAGTTTCACGAACAAGAAATCAGCACGCAAAAACGTCCATGAAGAAAATCAGTTTCACGAGGAGAAAAATCAATGTACATGTTTCACGAAAAAAAAATCACCATGTTACACATTTCACGAACAAAAAATGAGCATGCAACAGGTTCCACGAACAAAATCAGCACTTAGCATCTTCCTTGAACAAAAATAGTATCACCAGGAGAAAACTCAATGTACGAGCTTAACGAAGAGAAAAATTAACATGCAACAAGTTCTACGAACAAATGTCAGCATGTAAAAAATTCCACGAACAAAAACAAGCATGCAATAAATTCCATAAATAAAATCAGTTTCGCAAGGAGAACAATCAATGTACAAGTTTCACCAAAATAAAATCAACATGTGACAAGTTATACGAGCAAAAAAAAATCAGTACGCAACAAGTTCCACGAACAAAAAAAAACAGAATGTAATAAATTCCATGAGTAAAAAAAGATTTGCGTGGAGAAAAAACAATCTACGAGTTTGACGAAGAGAAACATCAATATGCTATAAGTTTCACGAGCAAAAATTAGCATTCGACAAGTTCTACGAACATAAATCATCACATAACAAGTTTAACAAGCAAAATCAGTTTCGTGAGGAGAAAAATCAATATACGAGTTTCACGAAGAAAAAATGTACATGCGACAAGTTTCGCAAGTAGAAATCAGCACTCAACAAGTTCCACGAATGTAGATCAGCACGCGAGAAATTCCATGGAGAAAATCAGTTTCACGATGAGAAAATTCAATGTACAAGTTTTACAAAAAGAAAAATCAACATGTAATCAGTTTTATGGAGTTCTATAAAGAAAATCAAGGCATGCTACAAGTTTCATGAATAAAAATCAGCATGAGACAAGTTCCACTAACGAGGTCAGTTTCACGAGGAGAAAAATCAATGTACAAGTTTCATGAAAAGAAAAATCAACACACAACAAGTTTAACGAACAAAAATCAGCACGCCACATGTTCCTTGAACAAAAATCAGGTTCACAAAGAAAAAAAAATCAATCTTTAAGTTTCACGAAGAGAAGAAACAACATGCAACAAGTTTCACGAACAAAACATAGCACACAACATGTTCCATGAACATAGTCAGTTTCACGGGGAGAAAAATCAATGTAAAAGTTTCGCGAAGAGAAAATCAATATGCAAGAAGTTTCACGAACAACAATCAGCACGCAACAGGTTTCCACGAATACAAATGCACGAATGCACGTGGCAAGTTGCACGAACAAAATAAGTTTAACTGTGAGATAAATCAATGTACAAGTTTCAAGAAGAGCAAATTCAACTTGCAACAAATTCCACGGACGAAACTCACCATTCAAAAAGTTCCACGAACTAAAATCAGCACACACCAATTTCTATTAACAATATCAGTTTCAGGAAGAGAAGAATCAATTTACATGTCTTACGAACAGAAAAAACAACATGCAACAAGTTTCACGAACAAAAAATAGGCATGCACCAAGTTCCAAGAACAAAAATCAGCAGGCAACAAGTTCCGTGAAGGAAATCAGTTTCACGAAGAGAAAAATCAACGTACGAGTTTTACGAAGATGAAAATCAACATGCAACAAGTTTCACCATCAAAATCAGCACTCAACAAGCTCTATGGCTATTTCTAGAATGTATTAGCAGGAATGAAATATTGAAAATAGCCTGCGGATCCTGGCGTCTGAGGCATTGTTCTATTGGATGAAATTGATATTTCGAGTCCTAATGAGGGCAAAATTCATTGAAATATAATGATCCTTTGAGAAAAAATGTACTGAAAGAAAAATAAAGTATTATGTAACCACTCGCGTATATGTCCTCCTCAATTAAAAGTGGGGGATTCCCTCGTGTACTGTAAAGAAACAGCTCGTGTGGGAATGCATCATCCGTAAACATTCTCCCTTAAAAAAAATTAAAGCAAAAACGCCTTGAAAGAAAGAAAAAAAGAAATACCTTAAAAGAAAAAAAACACCTTGAAAGAAAAACGAAAAAACGCCTTGAAAGAAAAAACCTCTTGAAACCTCTTAAAGAAAAATGTCTTAAGAAACGTCTTGAAATGTCTTAATAGAAAGTCCTCTGTCTGGTGCTCTTATTCCGTAATATATGCACTGACATTACGTAAGATGTGCGCTGTCATTACGTAATATGTCCGTTGCCATTAAGTTATTTCCGATAAATCCAATAAGTCACGCATGAGTTCCAACTCCAATCACTAATAACCTATTGTGACGTAACACGTGTTGGTTCACGCACGATTGCGTCATCCTTTATTGCATAGCAACCAAATGTTAACATTCCCTAACACCTAAATCTCTTTTTTTCCCACTATAGACATAACTAACTCCTGACCATTTCAAAACAGGGCCGTGTGTTCCCAAAATTTAAACATTAAAATAACACCTGCTGGTTCCCATGGAAATAGGGACGTGTCTTCGAGAAAAAAGGGAATGTCACGTGAATCTTGCTATGAGGCTTCCAGAAACCAGGGTCCCATTTTAATCGGGGTACCTGTCTTCCAGAGTCTGGACCCCCCCCCCACTACTGATCATAACTACTACTAATTAAGCTAACAACGACTCAATGCTGCACCAAGCCACCTGACGCCAACACAAGGATAAGCTGGGCATACAAGGTTGAAGGTGTTCCGCTGTTGCGATATGGTTTGGGGTCTCCGGCCTGTCATGAGGTCCTTTCTCCGTCACTTTCCCCGATAGAGGAATTCTACTTATGTGGCCTCATAGTAGCATCAGGGTGAACCTTTCACGAGTTTGTCCAACCCAAACAGTGACTGATAACGGCGCTGCAGGCTGACATAGAGGAGCGGCGCCCCTCGAAGGAATTATTGCCTAATAAACGATAAGGTGTTTCGCAGGGATCAACCCAATTAATTTTTTGAGAGAGTTTCCTCATGTTAAATCCAAGCGTCTTATCAAGACATATATGCAAGAATTTATTTTGAGAGGCTTCAATTTTTTAAGTGGAGGAGGGTAGTTCGTAAAAAAGCAGAAACAGGTTAATTTCCAGACAAATATAGAAAATTGGTGGGAATCATTAAAAACATGGATATTTTATTGGGATAAACGTAAAAGTCACTTCCCTAGAGTACGTACTCTGTTTGTAGTTTTTGGTTATTTGATTTGGAAACTTACAGAATATAGTCCTGGGAACATGTAGCCTCTTGGCCCTTGATATTTCTCTTCGCCGTTTTTAATCAAAATAAAAAGAAAACAAGTTTTTTTCAACTGAAAGTAATGAGTAACATCAAAACTCAAAATGAACATAAATTATTCCGTATATTAAGGGGTTGCCCCCTCCCCAATACCTTGTTTTTCACGCTAAAGTTCTTAGCACTCAAAAAAATTGTATTCTAATGGAAAAACCCTTGCGTTTCAGGAGTCGTTCTTCTTAAATTGAGACAAACGGTTCATTACCACGAACTGTTTGATTGAAATAAATAAATTTAATTATACAAACTGCAACACTTCCAAACTAATAAATGCTTCAACTTATGCCGACAGTGCCTGTGTAATTGTTCAGAGAGGTAAGTTAGCAGAAATAATCTATGTGGAGGGGGGAAAGCTTAACAAAAATTCTGCCATAAAAATGCCACATTTTTTGTAATTAAAAAACACTACTTTTTTTGTCAACAAGGAGGTGGCCACCAATATCCCCTCCTCTGGAACACGTTGAAAAAAATCTGGCTTTCGTTCTGACCTTTTTGAGTTTTGTCTCTTTTTTTTAATTACCTTCTCATGCTCTCTCTTTTATACTGAACAAACCTCGATATAGTATAGTTGCATAAAATTTTATGAAGCCACATATCAGGGGTGTCAATTCCCGAAAATGTGAGGGGGGATAAAATATATTTTTCAGAATCTAGGGAGGAATTATTGTAATTTTTGATTTCTCGACTAAAACACCCGAAAACTGTATTTAAAAAAAAAAAAAACACTGAAAAAACGTATCTTTAAAATCTGAGTGCGGAGGGGGGGGGGCAAAAATCTAGGAGAAAATAACTTTATGATTTTCTGTAGTTTTATATTTCTACAGTTAATGCTGCTTTATTTTAAATGTTCATTGGTAAACTCTTCATTTCTTTCCAAAAAGTTAATTCAGTAGCATTAACTAATTGAGTAGCTAATTAAATTGAGTTAATTGAGTTAATTGAGTAGCTAAGTTATTTGAGAAGTTAATTGAGTAGCTAATTAAATTGAGTTAATTGAGTTAATTGAGTAGCTAAGTTAATTGAGAAGTTAATTGAGTAGCTAATTAAAGTAGCAATAAGTTAATTGAGCAGCCATCGACTCTTGGCTTAAGCTATAATACTTTTGTCAATCTAAAATGAAATATCCTTATAGTTTGACTTTAGATATTCTTCAGAAGCTTTTAAACTTATTTTTCTCCAGATTTCTTGCAAAAGTTTAAGAAATTTTGGTTTAAAATTCATGTCCAATGGATCCAAAAGAGATGCCTGAGTTATATGTTATCAGTCCCCCTTATCTGTTATTCTTGACTCTTTATTTTTAAACCTTTATACCATACATCCTTTATTCCCATTATCTGTTTTTGTTGAAATACAAGAAATGTACATTTAAGTTTAAGGCTTGCATTGTTTATTATCTATCCTCTTAGCTTGATTTTCCGTCCTCTTAACTTTATCAAGTGCTGTTACCAGGACTATGGAACTTTCCTGTTAATATCTCTCCCTCTTTTTTGAAGTAAGCTCATTCATGGGGGAAGGTTTTGTTATAACTTTCTGACAAGAGGGCAAAGGTAGCATAAAGGGAGGATACAATATTTATAGTTATTTATTGAGAATTTGCCAAACACAAAAATGTAAAGATGGAACAAGGAAAATAAAAAAGACATAGACGAAGAATTGAATATACGAATGTATAAAGCACTACCTAATACCATAGGGGAGTTACTTTTAAAAAGAAGTTTGACTTAAAGATGTGTCGTTTTTACACTAGCTTAAATTTTCACACAGACGAACTAATCAGATATAATTTAAATTTTCGTTCGTTTTACTGGCTTAACCTTTCCCAGCGACAAAAGAATTATTTAAAATAACGAGGTTTTTAAAAGGTGGGTTATTCATCTCTCCAGAAATTAAGAATAGTAGGGTTAGCTTAAGATGATAAGCCACCGATGTAATCCAATAACACTGAAACATAGTTTTTTTCATGGAATTATAGGGGAAAATATATATTTTTCTCTTTGATAAACTGTACACATAACACAAAAAAAGTTAAATTTCATCTCTAAAATTGCGATAAAAAGAAACAGTGATTAAATGAATAATTATGCAAAGATTTAGTAAAGCATAACTTGGGTCCAATTTTCATCCCTTTTCCTGTCATATTTAGCTATAAATTTACCATTAGATGCATTCTCTTGGTGGATTCAGGAAATACAGCAGACCCTGGGACCAGAGTCCTTCAGCTGCAAACAGGAGCCAAAATGGAGCCTGGAGCCAAAAATGCAGTGAGATCTTAGGATGAGACAAGCGCTTGCAGCATGAAATAAGTACAATAGAGGCATTAGCATCAGCAACACTGGATGTCAGGATCGTCTGGGTATTCCTAAGGCAAGGAGCCATAAAGTAAATAATTGAAAGCATAGAAGAAGGGTGACTGAACCTTGAAATGATCAGCTTTGATCAGAAGGGTGTGACGTACAAGGTATGAGGACATGGACGTCCATAAGCTGAATTTTAGGGGAGAGCTTACCAGGTCTAATCGAAACTTCCAATAGAAATAGAAATAATAGAAATCTCAATTCAAAAATATAAAATATAAGGCAGCATCATTCAGCCAGGGGGGCTGGAGCCCCCCCTCTGCCCCCCATATGGGCGCCCATGGAAGGGCGTAGGCCCGGAAAAATGAAGCTTGTGTATGACAATGGATCTCTAAATGCGAAATGAGTAAGGAGCGACCCGGCTCAATAGTAACCGAAACTCTAGAAAACAGTATTTTGATACAAATAGATACATAAGAAGAATCAGATTTTAATGCTGATTTCAAATATATAAGTTTTATTAAGTTTTATCCTACCCATCAAAAGTTAAGCGCCTGAGAAAATTCGGCTGATTTTCGAAAAATGGGGGAAAGACCCCCTAAAAGTTATAGAACCTTAATGAAAATCACACCATCATATTCCGCGTATTAGAGAACCCTACTGTAGAGGTTTCAAGCTCCCATCTACAAAAATGTGGAATTTTGCATTTTTTGCCAGAAGAAAGATCACGGTTGCGTGTTTATTTGTTTGTTTGTTTGTTGTTTTTTTTTCCCAGGGGTGATCGTATCGACCCAGTTGTCCTAGAATATTGTGGGAGGGCTCATTGGAATGGAAATTGAAAGTTCTAATGCCCTTTTTAAGTGACCAAAAAAAAATGGAGGGCAACTAGGCCCCCTCCCACGCTCATTTTTTTCCCAAAATCACCTGATCAAAATTTTGAGATATCCATTTTGTTCAGCATGTTCGAAAATATTATAAGTATGTCTTTTAGGATGACTTAATCCCCCGAAGTTCCCGGGGGGAGGGCTGAAAGTTATGAACTTTACCCAATGTTAACATATAGTATTGGTTATTTGGAAGTATTAAATAAAAAAAACAAGTTTTTTAAACTGAAAGTAAGGAGCGACAATAAAACTTAAAACGAACAGAAATTATTCCGTATATGAAAGGGGCTGTCCCCTCCTCAACGCCTCGCTCTTTACGCTAAAGTTTTTTATTGTTTTCAAAAATAAAGTTGTGAGACAGAGTCAAACTTTAGCGTAAAGAGCGAGGCGTTGAGGAGGGGATAGCCCCTTTCATATACGGAATAATTTCTGTTCGTTTTAAGTTTTATTGTCGCTCCTTACTTTCAGTTTAAAAAACTTGTTTTTTTATTTAATTTTTGAACGTTTTTGAATAAATGCAGGTTTTGATCTTGGCTCACCGTACATGAATAATTAAAACAAAATTGTCATATTAATTGACTTTTATTTAGTTATGGCTTTCTTGAAACTTGTTTAATTTTAATTACGAACGTTTTTATTAGTAATAAATATACGTAACTTACGAATTAACTTACGTAACGAACTTCTATATTCATACATTTTTAATACGTTTATTAGGGGGTTCGCCCCCTAGTCAATACCTTGCTCTTTAAGCGAAAGTTCGAATTTTGTTCCAATTCTTTAAAAATGACCGCTTAATCACAAAGGCCGTTAATTAGAATAAATAGCTCTTATGAAAGTACTAAAAAATCTTTGGCTTAAAGAGCGAGGCATTGACTACGGGGTGAACCCAATTATATATGTAATATTTTCTGTTCGTTTAAAGTTTGGTTGTTGCTGCTGTTGCAGTTGAAATACTTGTTTTTTTATATTAAATTTCTGATCTTTTTTTTAAATAACGCTGGGAAGTCCGGCGTCCCCTTCATAGCAATGTCCCTTCCCCCATGAAAACTTCCTTCATGGAAAGATCCTCCCACATAACCCCCGACCCCCCCACCCACCCGCCCCCCACTACCAGGAAAAATCTCTCCTGAAAACGTCTGTATACTTCCAAATAACCAATACTATATGTTAACATTGGGTAAAGTTCATAACTTTCAGCCCTCCCCCCGGGAACTTCGGGGGTTAAGTCATCCTAAAAGACATACTTATAATGTTTTCGAACATGCTGAACAAAATGGCTATCTCAGAATTTTGATCAGGTGACTTTGGGAAAAAATGAGCGTGGGAGGGGGCCTAGTTGCCCTCCATTTTTTTAGTCACTTAAAAAGGGCACTAGGACTTTCAATTTACATTCCAATGAGTCCTCCCACGATATTCTAGGACAACTGGGTCGATACGATCACCCCTGGGAAAAAAAAACAAAAACAAACAAACAAACAAATAAACACGCACCCGTGATCTTTCTTCTGGCAAAAAATGCAAAATTCCACATTTTTGTAGATGGGAGCTTGAAACCTCTACAGTAGGGTTCTCTGATACGCGGAATATGATGGTGTGATTTTCAGTAAGGTTCTACTGAAAAACTCTACCGACACTTATATATTTGTTCTACCGACACTTATATATTTGAAATCAGCATTAAAATCTGATTCTTTTGATGTATCTATTTGTATCAAAATGCCGTTTTTTAGAGTTTCGGTTACCATTGAGCCGGGTCGCTCCTTACTTACAGTTCGTTACCACGAACTGTTTGATGACCGGGGTATATCTTGTCATCTTATGCTTCTTGCAAAGAGTACGGAAGATGCTTAGAAATGGAAACTCGCGTTAGCATCGAAAAGAAAAAATTTCAACGCCATCAAGTGTTTGGACACTTTGTTTGACCTTAAAATGATGCGTATTTGTCTTTTCATGCGCTTTAAAATGCAGGAGAGGCTAAAGAAAGCATAATTCTGTCCCAAATAACACTGCTATCTTAAATCTGACTAACCCACTTAACTTACCTCATTTTTCCCAAGCTATCCTTTGCCTACTATGTACAGACTGTATTAAATTACTCTTGAAAATAGAAAATACTGATTAGTTATCTTGTGGCGTATCGAGGGGGTCAGGGGGACGGCTATCCTCAGTCGGTGCCATACTGAGGGACTTTCTTGTTAATACTATGATCTTACTTATATTGTGGTACTTCTGGTTGGCGGAAAATCGATATTATCCCCGGGCACTAAAAACTCAAGCTACACCTCTATAATTGTCACTTATAGATGTGAACTTCGTGGGCGGGTGTAAAAAGGGAGGCTTTGAATAGATTGGGGTGGAGGAGGAGCGTGCGTAGCTGTGTTGGCCTCAGGCGGCTTGGTGCTGCGGTGAGTTGTTAGCAGTAGTAGTAGTAGTAGTATTGTTGCCATTTAAGTGTTTCTAAAGCCATTTGCTAAAAAAGTCCTTTTAGGACCTAGAACAGCAAAATAGTATTTTAACCCCTACCATCATAGGTTTATTCATACCTGCCAGCTACGATTCTCTAAGATTTTTCGTTTTGTTATCTTAAAATTATAAAGTCTTTAGGGCAGTAGCTTATTTTCGTCAGTGTTGCCACGTCCAACCGTGACAAAAAATAAGCAAAAGTACTTAATTAAATTTGTCTTTAAAAATTGAACTGTTAACAATCTCTTAATTCTGAGAAGAGTACGCTTTCAAAGAAAGCTATACTTTCTTAAAATGTTGGGTGTTAAGATTTCAAGCTCAATTCTCACTGGTCCCCCCCCCGAAGTTTCTCTTTTATAATTTGGCTATGTTGTAATCAAAGACTGGATAACTGCATATGGTTTTATTTTATTAAAAGTTGAGTTCCCATTTTTCCTATTTTCTTATGATATATATGTCTGGTAATTTACCAGGCTGGTTAAGTTTCTACTTAACCGTTTCATATAATTATATTTCATTTTCACTGTCCTTGTTGCTTTAAATTTGTATGCACAGTCACTGTAACAAATACGTTTTAGCTTAATTATTATTCAATTGCTAGTGCTTCCATACCGATCAGTTTTTTGTTAAGGTTTTTCAAAAGTCTCAAAATCTATCACTATTCCGATTATTTCCAATTTAAGAAGCTAATTTTGGCAGATAGCATCCAAAAAACTTCAGATCATTTGTACTATGGATTTCGGAGAAATAGCTCAGGCTCAAAGTAATTCTCTTTCTTGTATTTTTTTTTTCTTTTTCTCGTAACGGGCAGCAGCTTATAACTCTTATCATGATTTTGCAAGTGTAAATTTTTGTTTTATTTTTTTTATTAATATTTTTTTCTTTTTTTCTTTATTTGTTTTCTTTTATTTCTCTGTTTAATTTATTTTCCTATTATTCAGCATTCTTTTCATGATTTTTAGCCCGGTTTTTGATTAAATAAATGAAGAAAGAGACTTTGAGCCATACTAAACACACACAAAAAAAAACTGTTTTTTGCAAAGGAAAGTCAAGCGCAACCCTAAAACTCCATTTTAGTTTTACTTTCTCTTTTAGAGCAATAACGCTTCTGCAGGCTCTATCAGCGAGTCAGGGATAGCGAAAAGGGATATAAGCAGCACAAATATGAAGTTTCTAATCCAATTTATTCTGCTTATTCATACACTGTTTACAAATAAAAAAGTGAAAAATTTGTATCTGCTTTAGTGACGTCGAAGGTTAACAACTTTTTTGTGGCCCATTGAAAATCTTAAGTACCAATGTGAACATTGTAGTGAATATGTGAAGCGTAGCCTGTGTAGGAGCCAAAGGCTATTCTACAAAATACCAAGGACAATAAAAATGAAATCTGATTGGTTAGACTCTTTGGATGGAATCTTATAGAACCACGTCCAAAAAAGGTGGAAAAAATTAGGACTTGAATTTTAAATAGAAAACAGCTCTAAAGACAGTTATATAATTTTTTGGTAGTTACTAATGACCACAGTTTATAGACAGTAAGCTTATCGCAGATCATTTCTGGTCTTCGTTCTCGGTGCGAACAAAAAGCTCCTCCCACTTATATCTGCATTAGCGGGAATGCGGGTTAGTCTGTTTCCGATTGTTTCCATGCACTTTGTTGGAAACAATCGGAAACAGACTAACCCGCATTCCCGCTAATCTGACTTCGCTTATGTTTATATCTGCAAAATGTTCTCCGGAGCACTCGCACCCCGGTCTGGGTTTTTATAATGGGTGAGATAGAGAATGGTCATACTGGATAATTCTATAAACTGTGCTAATGACGTAGACTTGCTGTCATACAAACTAACACAGGATAATGAGGAATTTTTGGAAGAAAGTGATCAATAGGGTTTTATATTTGTTTTATATTATATTTCGCTTACGACGGCTATTGGTTATGTAGCCAAAATATTCACTTCGGTTGTGTTACTATATTGTTTACTTTCTTCACAAAATTCCTCCTTATCTGCTGTTATTTTGTATTTTGGTAGCATATTTTGTATTTTTGGCATTACTTAAAAAATATGAAGGGAAAATTAGAAAAATAAGCTTAAACATATGGCAACAAACAGCTTAAGAAGACGTAGCTTTCTTTTGAAGCTGTGGTAGTCTGAAATTTAACAGATCACTAATGTTTGAATATTTGCAGACAAAAGCATTGTCAAATTTGACTATTTATTTGTGCCAATTTTATTTTGACGATTCAACGTGGCAACAGTGACTAAGATGTTGTAAAATCCTATAAACTTCACAATTTTGAGACAACGAAAATACAAATTTTTAGAAAATCCCAGTTTTCAAGTATGAATAGATCTAAGATGGGTCTAGAAGATGGGACAAGAAGTGTTTTTATTTTGTTCCTTTGCACGTTAAAGCCAACGGAAAAGGCACTTTATTTGATTCTCAAAATACGTTATAAACGTATTAACTTTAAAAAATATTAGTATGTTTAACACGTTTTAACGTTTAAAACGTCTTAGTGTGTTTAAAACCTAAATAAAATACTGTATAAAAAGATGTGCCCTTCTTTTTACCAATATTTTCTTATTTTTAAAGATAGAAAAGGAAGCACCGAATATCTCTCTTGTTTAATTTATTCTCTTACCACTCTTTTTAATTCTGTCTTATGGCCGTTTCAATTCAATTTAAGTATAAGCGAAAAATTGCAGTTTGGCTTCTGAAATTAAGACGTTTGCCCTTTTTCCTGCCAATTTTTCTTGAAGTCTACTAAAGATGACACTAGATGATGTTTAAGCTCCCCTTTGCCTGATTTTCGAAAGACAGAAAACACCGGAAGCACCTGTGTAACTTATTGTCTCGCCCTGCTTTTAATTCTGTCTCTTAACCTTATCACGCAGTATTAATGAAACTAGGGAACTTTCCCCCTAGTAACTGTCCTACTGTTTCCTCGAAAGCTCGTTCCTGGGTCAAGGTTTTGTCGTAATTTTCCGGTAAGCAAGAAAAGCGAAATTACAGGAAAGACCAAATATCTTTCTAGTCTATTTGTAACATCAAGGTCATTTTAGCTGAAAGGTTCATTTGACAAGATTTCTTTATGTCTTCACAAAAAGCTGTGAAGTAACCCTAGGTTAATTGAACAAGCATTGACTCTTTTTTCAGCGCTAATGGCCTTTCTACACGACACTAAAATTATTTCCTAATTTCGCTCTTAATTTCTGCTTAAGGAGCTCTTAAAGCCTGTAAAAAATACCATCAAGATGCTACAACTTAGATTGCTTATACACAAATGGTGTAATGTAGATTCTGCCTTGTTATAACCCATGCGTTAGAAGATTAGAAGAGACCGCCCCTCCCTCTTCTGTATTAGTAGATATGATAAGATTAGAAGAAGCCATGGCCTACTCCCGTTTCGAAACAATATCAATTCCAAAAATTAAATATTAATAGTACATGGAATTCCAGCATGTAATAGTCCATTGATTCAATACCAAATTGAAATAATTTCTTCGATCCCACTGCTTTTATATTTACAACTGTAATGAAAATATATTAAATACGGGTATAAGCTTTTAATAGGAAAATTGATAATAAACAAGACACATTTTTAGATTAATAATTTAAATAATTTTAAAGTTAAATAAAAAAATTATTTTAGAAATCAAAATCCAACTTTTTTAAATCGGAAAAAATTGTGGAACTAAACAGAAAAAGATATAGAAGTTTTTAATGCATTTTCACTAAAACAGTAGCCTATACTAAAATGAATTAAGAAGATTGTACTAAAATGAATAGAGAACGGGGTGTTATTTTGGTGTTATTACTGCTAATAGCCTCATTTATATTATTGTTTAAAAATGAAGGATCCTTATTACCATTAATTAACAATTGAGACAAACCGCCGCAACAATTTAGACGGGACTCAAGCTTTCCTCCATTTGCAAAACTTTCTTCTGAAAGTTACTTCTGAAAGTTACTTTCTTCTGAGCTTTACTATTCCTGTCACGACAGGTTTACTGTTCCTATTGTCTTTTGTCTAGTCTTCTAACTTTCTAAAGAAAGTTGTCTAACTTTCCGATTATCTGTGTCTTTTTCTGTCTTGTCTGTTTCTAGAAATCAAGGTCATTTTGCTTGAAAGGTTCATTAGGTAAGACCTCTTTATCTATGCTGTGAAGTAACACTAGACTAACTGAACAAGTAATTATTATTTTTTCAGTGCTAATAGCCTTTTTTGACAAGACAATGGAGTGGTCCCCTAATTTTGTACGTAATTTCTGCTCAAGGGGCTTTTAAGCATATTCTCTCTTCGTAAAAACTTAATTCCCTGGTCTGGCTCTTACTAGAATCGGATATGTGGACCCGGGACAGTATTAGTCTGGATATAAGATTGGGGTAGCAGCCTTGTAATTTAGGGATCCAAAAGCATCCAAAGTCTCAGTAAAAGCTCGCTGATTTCGGTACTTGAAGTCCTTAGCTTTTGGTGAGAAAACGAACAACTGAAATAGATGATACGATCTCCCTCGATTTATGTCAAGCGGAAACCACGTATCTGGAAACCACGATTTCCACTTTTTGACAGAGTCCTATTCGCCAACAAGTTTTGCGGGAAAATCTGGAAACAACGTGTGTTGGATGAATATGAAGGGTTGTCAAGCGGAACAGCGTATCTGGAAACCACGATTTTCCCTTTTTGACAGAGTTCGCCAACAAGTTTTGAGTCAAAAGCTGAAAAACAACGTGTCTTTGATGAATGTGGAGGACTGTCAAGCAGAAACAGCGTATCTGGAAACCATAATTTCCACTTTTTGACAGAGTCCTATTCGCCAACAAGTTTTGCGTGAAAATCTGGAAACAACGTGTGTTGGATGAATATGAAGGGTTGTCAAGCGGAAACAGCGTATCTGGAAACCACGATTTTCCCTTTTTGACAGAGTTCGCCAACAAGTTTTGCGTCAAAAGCTGAAAAACAACGTGTGTTTGATGAATGTGGAGGACTGTCAAGCAGAAACAGCGTATCTGGAAACCATAATTTCCACTTTTTGACAGAGTCCTATTCGCCAACAAGTTTGCGTGAAAAGCCGGAAACAACGTGTCTTGGATGAATATGAAGGGTTTAACATGATTTTTAGCAGAACTGGGACTCTTTCTCCACTGGATTCGGTAGTTGTATATGCCTCTGAGGTTATTCAACAAGTATATGACCTGCGTTACTTGGGTTTTCATATCGACTGCAATCTCAGCTGGAAAAACACAGCAAGATAGTATCAGCTAAAGCTGCCAGAGGACTCGGGATACTGAGAAAACTGAAGCATAGCTTTCCTCTGTCAACCCTCAAGCTCATTTACAGCGCTATTCTAGACCCTTATATTGGGTATGGATGCTCGGTATGTGCCAGTACTTTCATCGGAAACTATAAAAGGATACAAATTGTTCAGAATAAAGCAATCAGAGTACTCGGAGAGATGTGCCATTGTGAAAGAACTGCCCAATCTTACAAAAAATTTGGCATTCTGAATGTTGGGCAGCAGCGTGATTATCAGTTATCAGTGTTTGTCTTTCTGTGTCTGAATATGTTATCTCCTGAGTACTTTTGGAATGTATTTTCCCGCAATTCTCTCTACCATGAATATTCTACACGAAATGTTGACCATTTGGTCAGTGAGATCCAAAATTCAACAAGGTCAAGTTTTGCTTTAAGGAACATAGGTGTTTCGGTATGGAATGGTCTCCCAATAGTATTAGAGCGGCCGATAACTTAGTTTCATTTAAGAAAAAGTTAAATATTTTTTTTGTTGAAAAAGGAGGATAAAGTTTGGAGATTGGGGGAGGAAGAGGGAAAGAGGGAGGGGAAAGGAAGAGGAAAGGGGTGAAGAAGAGGGAAGGTGGTGGAGGTGGAGGATGGTTAGAGTGTGACAATGTAAATTGTTTTCTTGACTTTTTTTTCCTTACCTTTTTTTTCTTTCTTTTTTTGAAAAAATAAGAATTTATCAATAATTATTATTGTTTTTATTTATTTTTGATTAAAGGCCGGTTAGAAGATACAGCCACCAACAGGATTTTTTTTTTCTTTTTTTAATCTTAATGTGGTTGTCTAGTTATTTCTGATGTTTGTTGAATTTTTTTTTTTTTTTTTTTTGGTAAAATAAAAGTGTCTATGTCTATTTCTTCAAGCAGAAACAGCGTATCTGGAAACCACGATTTCCACTTTTTGACAGGGTTCTATTCGCCAACAAGTTTTGCGTGAAAATCTGGAAACAACGTGTCTTGGATGAATATGAAGGGTTGTCAAGCGGAAAAAGCGTATCTGGAAACCACGATTTCCACTTTTTTGACAGAGTTCTATTCGCCAACAAGTTTTGCGTCAAAATCTGGAAACAACGTATCTTGGATGAATATAAAGGGTTGTCAAGCGGAAACAGAGTATCTGGAAACCACGATTTCTACTTTTTGACAGAGTTCTATTCGCCAACAAGTTTTGCGTCAAAATCTGGAAACAACGTATCTTGGATGAATATAAAGGGTTTTCAAGCGGAAACAGCGGATCTGGAAACCACGATTTCCACTTTTTGACCGAGTTCTATTCGCCAACAAGTTTTGCGTCCAAAGCTGGAAAAAAACGTGTCTTGGATGAATATGGAGGGTTTTCAAGCGGAAACAGCGTATCTGGAAACCACGATTTCCACTTTTTGACAGAGTTCTATTCGCCAACAAGTTTTGCGTCAAAATCTGGAAACAACGTGTCTTTGATGAATATGGAGGGCTGTCAAGCGGAAACAGCGTATCTCGCAGCTTCTGCCATTTTGATAAGGGGAGATGCATCGTTTCTGCTCGATACTGACGATATAAAAAAGCAACCATGAATACTTTTTGAGAAAAATAGATGTTAGGTTTATATGAATTTGTATTTTATGCACTATAGTTTTTATAACTATAATTAACGTCTCATTGGTCACCTCACTGCAAACCTCAGATCATGAGGTAATTATATTTTTCAGGAGACGATAAAGCTTATTTCTTGATACAGCTTAGCATCAAAATTTTGATATGAATTGTTGAGATTTTTTGAGATTTGAGATTTGTTGAGAATTGTATGAGATTGTTTTGTTGCCTTGACATGAAAGCACTCATAGTATCTTACTTTCACTTCCCGCAACCCCTCTAGTGATGAAAACACACATTGTTTATGAAGCGATATAGCTGATTTGTTTTAATTAAACTTATTCTTTATTGTTGAATCGCGGAAGTATTCAATTTCAGATTATTTTTAAGAAACTAGAAGTTGAGAAATGAAATTAGCTTGGGATGCACAAAAAGTTATTTTTGCAAACAAAAAAAATCTTTAAGGATAACACCTTTACAAGGTTTGCTTACCACCGAAAATAGCACCAATAATTGTCGTTCCCCTCCCCCATCGGTACCCTGTAATCTCTGGTAGTAGCATACCATCTATAACATCTATATGTCATTCATACAATTTTCGTGAGCACTGAAATTAGGTAGTGACATCCCCAATTTTTGATACTTTTCAAAGTATCTTCAGACCAACCATTTTTAATAATCGCTCTTTTTGTATATTAAATAAAAAAACAAGTTTTATTAACTGAAAGTAAGGAACGACCTTAAAACTTAAAATGAACAGAAATTATTATATGAAAGGGGCTGTCCCCTCCTCAACACCTCACTCTTTACGCTAAAGTTTTTTATTGTTTTAAAAAATAAAGTTGTGAGACAGAGTCAAACTTTAGCGTAAAGAGCGAGGCGTTGAGGAGGGGACAGCCCCTTTCACATACAGAATAATTTCTGTTCGTTTTAAGTTTTAATGTCGCTCCTTACTTTCAGTTTAAAAAACTTGTTGTTTTTTATTTAATTTCTGATCGTTTTTTAGTTAATGCAGCTTTTATTTTGGCTCACCGTCATTGAATAAGTAAACAAAATTTGCATAAAAATTTTACTTTTCTTTTGCTAAATAGCTGTCTCTAAATTTGGTTGTGACGTAATTTACAAATTAACTTACGTAACCTTAGTCAATAGCTTGCTCTTTAAGCTAAAATTCGAATTTTGTTCCAATTCTTTAAAAATGACCCCTTAATCACAAAGGCTGTTAATTAGAATAAATAGTTCTTATGAAAGTACTAAAAAATCTTTGGCTTAAAGAGCGGGGCATTGACTAGAAGGTGAACCCAATCATATGGCTAATATTTTTTGTTCCTTTTAAGTTTTGATGTTGCTCCTTACTTTCAGTTGAAAAACTTGCTTTTATATTTAATTTCGGATTTTTTTAAATAATGATGGGAAATCTGGCGCCCCCTTCATAGCAATGTCCCTCCCCCCATGAAACTTCCTTCATGAAAATATCGTCCCATATAACCCCCGACCCACCCCCACCCCGCACTACCAGAAAAAATTCCCCCTGAAAACGTCTGTATACTTCCCAATAACCAATACTATATGTTAACATTGCGGCTGTGATAATTAAAAGGGCGACATATGCCATTTTGGTCGAAAATGATTTATGTGTATGTCATGGGTAAACCCAGCACGAGGAATGGAATGGTGAAGTCAGAATTCTCCTATCTCCTACCGTTGCGAAGATAAAAAAGAGACATACGACACTTTTGGAAGCAGATCGCAGCTGGGCCAAAAAGGAGATACGTGCAGAAGCACAAGAAATCGTATAGTGCAGTCAGAATTGCCCTATTTGTTACCGCTACGAAGATAAATAAGAGACATACGCCACTTTTGGACGAGGACAAACTTTGAAGACTAAAAAGAGACATGCACCACGGACAAACATTTTTCCGTTTTTTGGCTCTCCTGAAAAGTTACAAAAATGGCGTATGTCGCCCTTTTAATTATCACAGCCGATTGGGTAAAGTTCATAACTTTCAGACCTCCCCCTGGGGGATTCGAGGGATTAAGTCATCCTAAAAGACATAGTTATAATATTTTCGACCATGCTGAACAAAATGGTTATCTCAAAATTTTGATCGGGTGACTTTAGGAAAAAAATGAGCGTGGGAGGGGGCCTAGTTGCCGTCTATTTTTTTGTCACTTAAAAAGGGCACTAGAACTTTTAATTTCCGTTCCAGTGAGCCCTCCCAAGATATTCTAGAACCACTGGGTCGATACGATCACCCCTGGGGAATAGAAAAAAAAACAAAAAAAAACAAATAAACACGCATCCGTGATCTTTCTTCTAGCAAAAAATGGAAAATTCCACATTTTTGTAGATAGGAGCTTGAAACCGGTACAGTAATGTTCTCTGATACGCTGAATATGATGGTGTGATTTTCATTAAGGTTCTATAGTTTTTAGGGGGTCTTTCCCCCTTTTTTCGAAAATCAGCCAAATTTTCTCAGGCGCGTAATTTTTGAAGGGTAAGATTAAACTTGATAAAACTTAAATATTTGAAATCAGAATTAAAATATGATTCTTTTGATGTATCTATTGGTATCAAAATTCCGTTTTTTAGAGTTTCGGTTACCATTGAGCCGGGTTTCTCTTTACTTACATTTCGTTACCAAGAACTGTTTGAAACCAGAAGGCGAGAAAAAAACTAGGATGCTCGAAAAAGATATTTTTAGTAAAAAAAATTCAATAAATAAGAAAAAACTTTACAAGGTTTATGTTACTATATTTTTGGGTGGTTTATTCATTTTATGCTTGTTTCATGGGGTTTCATGGGGTTTTGTGGAGTTTCAAATAGTTCTTGGTAACGAATTGTTAGTAAGGACTGACGCGGCTTAATAGTAACTGACACTCTAAAAAATGGAATTTTGATATCAACATTATGCTGATTCTAAAAAAAACAAGGTTTAATCAGTAGGAATGACCTAATGACTCCCAGTCAACACCACTGCTGCCATCTACAATTGAGTCTAACAGGACCTATCCACATAGACAATATTATTGATCCACGAAGGGAAGAGAATTTCTGAGAAATAGATTTGCATAATCGAGGGGAAATATTGATCCACGAAAGGGGAATTTATTTGTTGTTTCTAAGGGGAATTATTGATCCATGAAAGGGGAATTTATTTGTTGTTTCTAAGGGGAATTATTGATCCACTAACGGAATTAGAAATGCCATCACTTGTTTCCTAGGAATTATACGGGACTCTAAAGGGATAGAAATTATATTTTAAATATGGCTTCTCTGGTCTTTAGACTTAGTGATAAATTCTTTAATATTCTATCGAAGCCATCAGAATTAGAAATGACATCACTTGTTTCCTAGGAATTATGCGGGACTCTAAAGAGATAGAAATTATACTTTTAAATATGGCTTCTCTGATCTTTAGTAACAGAGATAAATTAATATTCTATTTTTTAAATATGGCTTCTCCGATCTTTAGGTCAGAGTGATAAATTGATATTCTATCGAAACCATAATAGTGTAGCTAGGAACATCATAGAGATGAAGAGATTAACGCGGGAATTTTTCCCTGGGAATTTCAAATGTGACAGCGCAGGGATGCCAAAACAAAAGGAATACGCAGAAATTACGTTTAGGGAATATTTGGACGAAACCGTTTGAGACATTTTAGAAGATGATTTTAGAAGATGATTTAGAAGATGATTGAGGATGAAAATCTGTGGTCGTTATAATACACAAGTTCCATTTGAACAATGTTGTGAGATCCCCTACCCCCACCCAAAGGGCCCCCTACCCCAACCCAAAAGGGTCCCCTCTACCCCAATCCAAAGGGCCTCCCGGGCCCAAAAGGCCTCCCGAGCCCCCAAAGACCCCCGCACCCCGCCCTCCGGGCCCCGAAAGGCCCCCAGAGCCCATCCCTTCCTCACTCCCTTTTTTGAATTTTTTTTAAGTTTTTTTGACTGAATTTTTTAGACTTAGAAATTATCCAACATTTTTTCTGTTTTTTTTTTAACCCATTGGCATAGAGTTTTAGCTTAGAGTCTTAGCTTCATTAAGGTTCTATAGTTTTTAGGGGGTCTTTCCCCCTTTTTTCGAAAATCAGCCAAATTTTCTCAGGCGCGTAATTTTTGAAGGGTAAGATTAAACTTGATAAAACTTATATATTTGAAATCAGAATTAAAATCTGATTCTTTTGATGTATCTATTGGTATAAAAATTCCGTTTTTTAGAGTTTCGGTTACCATTGAGCCGGGTTGCTCCTTACTTACAGTTCGTTACCAAGAACTGTTTGAAACCAGAAGGCGAGAAAAAAAATTAGGATTCTCGAAAAAGATATTTTTAGTAAAAAAATTCAATAAATAAGAAAAAACTTTACAAGGTTTATGTTACTATATTTTTGGGTGGTGCATTCATTTTATGCTTGTTTCATGGGGTTTCATGGGGTTTTGTGGAGTTTCAAATAGTTCTTGGTAACGAATTGTTAGTAAGGAATGACGCGGTTCAATAGTAACCGACACTCTAAAAAATGGAATTTTGATATCAACATTATGCTGATTCTAAATAAACAAGGTTTCATCAGTAGGAATGACCTAATGACTCCCAGTCGACACCACTGCTGCCTTCTACAATTGAGTCTAACGGGACCTAACCACATAGACAATATTATTGATCCACGAAGGAGGGAGAATTTCTGAGAAATTGATTTGCATAATCGAGGGGAATTATTGATCCACGAAAGGGGAATTTATTTGTTGTTTCTAAGGGGAATTATTGATCCATGAAAGGGGAATTTATTTGTTTTTTCTAAGGGGAATTATTGATCCACTAACGGAATTAGAAATGACATCACTTGTTTCCTAGGAATTATGCGGGACTCTAAAGAGATAGAAATTCTATTTTTAAATATCGCTTCTCTGGTCTTTAGACTTAGTGATAAATTCTTTAATATTCTATCGAAGCCATCGGAATTAGAAATGACATCACTTGTTTCCTAGGAATTATACGGGACTCTAAAGAGATAGAAATTCTATTTTTAAATATGGCTTCTCTGATCTTTAGTGACAGAGATAAATTAATATTCTATTTTTTAAATATGGTTTCTCCGATCTTTAGGTCAGAGTGATAAATTGATATTCTATCGAAACCATAATAGTGTAGCTAGGAGCATCATAGAGATGAAGAGATTAATGCGGAAATTTTTTCCTGGGAATTTCAAATGTGACAGCGCAGGGATGCCAAAACAAAAGGAACACGCAGAAATTACGTTTAAGGATTATTTGGGCGAAACCGTTTGAGACATTTTAGAGGATGATTTTAGAAGACGATTTAGAAGATGATTTGAGGATGAAAATCTGTGGTCGTTATAATACACAAGTTCCATTTGAACAATATTGTGAGATCCCCTACCCCAACCCCAAAGGGCCCCCCTACCCCAACCCCAAAGGCCCCCCTACCCCAACCCAAAAGGGTCCCCTCTACCCCAACCCAAAGGGCCCCCCGGGCCCCAAAGGCCCCCCGAGCCCCCAAAGACCCCCCGGGCCACCAAAGACCCCCGATCCCCCAAAGACCCCCCCCCGGGCCGCAAAATGCCCCCAGAGCCCCTCCCTTCCTCACTCGCTTTTTTGAATTTTTTTAAGTTTTTTGGACTGAATTTTTTAGACTTAGAAATTATCCAACATTTATTCTGGTTTTTTTCTTTAACCCATTGGCATAGAGTTTTAGCTTAGAGTCTTAGCTTAGTTTTATTTAGAGTTGAAGTTTAGTTTAGTTATAGTTAAGAGTTTAAAGTTTTACCTTAGAGTCTTAGCTTAGAGTTTTAGTTAGAGTTCTAGTTTAGTTATAGTTAAGAGTTTAGAGTTTTAGCCTAGAATCTTAGCTTAGAGTTTTAGCCTAGAGTCTCAGCTTAGAGTTTTAGTTAGAGCTGAAGTTTAGTTTAGTTATAGTTAAGAGTTTAGAGTTTTAGCTTAGAGTCTTAGCTTAGAGTTTTTGTTAGAGTTCTAGTTTAGTTTAGTTTTAGCTAAGAGTTTAGAGTTTTACTTTAGAGTCTTAGCTTAGAGCTTTAGTTAGAGTTGAAGTTTAGTTTAGGTATAGTTAAGAATTTAGAGTTATAGCTTAGAGTCATAGCTTAGAGTTTTAGTTAAAGTTGTAGTTTAGTTAAGTTTTAATTAAGAGTTTAGAGTTTTGGCCTAGAGTCTTAGCTTAGAGTCTTAGCTTAGAGTTTTTGTTGAAGTTCTAGTTTAGTTTAGTTTTAGTTAAGAGTTTAGAGTTTTAGCTTAGAGTCTTAGCTTAGAATTTTAGTTAGAGTTGAAGTTTTGTTTAGTAACAGTTAAGAGTTTAGAGTTTTAGCTTAGAGTCTTAGCTTAGAGTTTTTGTTAGAGTTCTAGTTTAGTTATAGATAAGAGTTTAAAGTTTTACCTTAGAGTCTTCGCTTAGAGTTTTAGTTAGAGTTGAAGTTTACTTTAGTTTTAGTTAAGAGTTTCGAGTTTTAGCTTAGAGTCTTAGCTTAGAGTTTTAGTTAGAGTTGAAGTTTAGTTTAGCAATAGTTAAGAGTTTAGAGTTTTACCTTAGAGTCTTAGCTCAGAGTTTCTGTTAGAGTTCTAGTTTACGTTAGTTTTAGTTAAGAGTTTAGAGTTTTACCTTAGAGTCTTAGCTTAGAGTTTAGTTAGAGTTGAAGTTTAGGTATAGTTAAGAATTCAGAGTTTTAGCCTAGAGTCAAAGCTTAGAGTTTTAGTTAAAGTTGTAGTTTAGTTAAGTTTTAGTTAAGAGTTTAGAGTTTTAGCCTAGAGTCTTAGCTTAGAGTCTTAGCTTACAGTTTTTGTTGAAGTTCTAGTTTAGTTTAGTTTTAGTTAAGAGTTTAGAGTTTTAGCTTAGAGTCTTAGCTTAGAGTTTTAGTTAGAGTTGAAGTTTAGTTTAGTAACAGTTAAGAGTTTAGAGTTTTAGCTTAGAGTCTTAGCTTAGAGTTTTTGTTAGAGTTCTAGTTTAGTTATAGTTAAGAGTTTAAAGTTTTACCTTAGAGTCTTAGCTTAGAGTTTTAGTTAGAGTTGAAGTTTACTTTAGTTTTAGTTAAGAGTTTTAGCTTAGAGTTTTAGTTAGAGTTGAAGTTTGGTTTAGCAATTGTTAAGAGTTTAGAGTTTTAGCTTAGAGTCTTATCTTAGAGTTTTGTTAGAGTTCTAGTTTACTTTAATTTTAGTTAAGAGTTTAGAGTTTTACCTTAGAGTATTAGTTTAGAGTTTTAGTTAGAGTTGAAGTTTAGTTTAGTTATAGTTAAGGGTTTAGAGTTTTTAGCTTAGAGTCTCGGCTTAGAGTTTTTGGTAGAGTTCTAGTTTAGTTATAGTTAAGAGTTTAAAGTTTTACCTTAGAGTCTTAGCTTAGAGTTTAGGTAGAGTTCTAGTTTAGTTATAGTTAAGAGTTTAGAGTTTTAGCTTAGGGTCATAACTTAGAGTGTTGGTTAGAGTTGTAGTTTAGTTAAGTTTTAGTTTTACTATATAGTTTTTGCTTAGAGTCTTAGCTTAGAGTTTTAGTTAGAGTTGAAGTTTAGTTTAGTTATAGTTAAGAGTTTAGAGTTTTAGCCTAGAGTCTTAGCTTATAGTTTTAGTTAGAGTTCTAGTTTATTTTAGCTATAGTTAAGAGTTTGAAGTTTTAGCTTGGAGTCTTAGCTTAGAGTTTTAGTTAGAGTTGAAGTTTAGTTTAGTTATAGTTAAGAGTTTTAGCTTAGAGTCATAGCTTAGAGTTTTAGTTAGAGTTGAAGTTTAGTTTAGTTTTACTATATAGTTTTAGCTTAGAGTCTTAGCTTAGAGTTTTAGGTAGAGTTGAAGTTTAGTTAAGTTATAGTTAAAAGTTTAGAGTTTTAGCCTAGAATCTTAGCTTAGAGTTTTAGTTAGAGTTCTAGTTTAGTTTAGCTGTAGTTAAGAGTTTGAAGTTTTAGCTTGGAGTCTTAGCTTAGAGTTTTAGTTAGAGTTCTAGTTTAGTTTAGTTTTAGTTAAGAGTTTAGACTTTTACCTTAGAGTCTTAGCATAGAATTTTAGCTAGAGTTTTAGTTTAGTTTAGTTATAGTTAAGAGTTTAGAGTTTTAACTTAGAGTCTTACCTTAGAGTTAAGTTAGAGGTCTAGTTTAGTTTAGTTATAGTTAAGAGTTCAGAGTTTTAGATTAGAATCAAAACTTAGAGTTTTAGTTAGGGTTGAAGTTTAGTTTAGTTATAGTTAAGAGTTTAGAGTTTTACCTTAGAGTCTTAGCTTAGAGTTTTAGATAGAGTTGAAGTTTAGTTTAATTTTAGTTAAGAGTTTAGAGTTTTAGCTTACAGTCTTAGATTAGAGTTTTTGTTAGAGTTCTAGTTTAGTTTAGTTTTAGTTTAGATTTTTACCTTAGTCTTAGCTTAGAGTTTTAGTTAGAGTTACAGTTTAGTTTAGTTTTAGTTAAGAGTTTTAGCCTAGAGTCATAGCCTAGAGTTCTATTAGAGTTCTAGTTTAGTTTAGTTTTAGTTTCGAGTTTTACCTTAGAGTCTTAGCTTAGAGTTTTAGTTAGAATTATAGTTTAGTTTAGTTATATTTAAGAGTTTAGAGTTATACCTTAGAGTCATAGCTTAGAGTTTAAGTTAGAGTTCTATTTTAGTTTAGTTTTAGTTAAGAGTTTAGAGTTTTAGCTTAGAGTCATAGCTAAAGTTTTAGTTAGGGTTGAAGTTTAGTTTAGTTATAGTTAAGAGTTTAGAGTTTTACCTTAGAGTCTTAGCTTAGAGTTTTAGTTAGAATTCTAGTTTAGTTTAGTTTTAGTTAAGAGTTTAGACTTTATCTTGTAGTCTTAGCTTAGAGTTTTAGTTAGAGTTCTAGTTTTGTTTAGTTTTAGTTAAGAGTTTATATTTTTACCTTAGAGTCTTAGCTTAGAGTTTTATTTAGAGTTCTAGTTTATTTTTAGTTAAGAGCTTAGAGTTTTAGCCTAGAGTCTTAGCTTAGAGTTTTAGTTAGAGTTGAAGTTTAGTTATAGTTACGAGTTTAGAGTTTTAGCTTTGAGTCTTAGCCTAGAGTTTTAGTTAGAGTTCTAGCTTAGTTTAGTTTTAGTTAAGAGTTTAGAGTTTTTAGCTTAGAATCTTAGCTTAGAGTTTTGTTGAAGTTCTAGTTTAGTTTAGTTTTAGTTAAGAGTTTAGAGTTTTAGCTTAGAGTCATAGCTTAGAGTTTAGTTAGAGTTCTAGTTTTGTTTAGTTATACTTAAGAGTTTAGAGTTTTAGCTTAGAGTCTTAGCTTAGAGTTTTAGTTAGAGATCTAGTTTAGTTTAGTTTTAGTTAAGAGTTTTATCCTAGAGTCTTAGCTTAGAGTTTTAGTTAGAGATCTAGTTTAGTTTAGTTTTAGTTAAGAGTTTTAGCCTAGAGTCTTAGCTTAGAGTTTAGTTAGAGGTGAAGTTTAGTTATAGTTAAGAGTTTAGAGTTTTAGCTTAGAGTTATAGCTTAGAGTTTTAGTTAGAGTTGAAGTTTAGTTTAGTCATAGTTAAGAGTTTAGAGTTTTAGCCTAGAGTCTTAGCTTAGAGTTTTAGTTAGAGTTCTAGTTTAGTTTTAGTTAAGAGTTTTAGCCTAGAGTCTTAGCTTAGAGTTTAGTTAGAGGTGAAGTTTAGTTATAGTTAAGAGTTTAGAGTTTTAGCTTAGAGTTATAGCTTAGAGTTTTAGTTAGAGTTGAAGTCTAGTTTAGTTACAGTTAAGAGTTTAGAGTTTTTAGCTCAGCTTAGAATTTTTGATAGAGTTGAAGTTTAGTTTAGTTTTAGTTTAGAGTTTGGAGTTTTACCTTAGACTTTTAGCCTAGAGTTTTAGTTAGAGTTGAAGTTTAGTTAGTTATAGTTAAGAGTTTAGAGTTTTAGCTTAGAGTCTTAGCTTAGAGTTTTACTTAGAGTTCTAGTTTAGTTTTAGTTAAGAGTTTAGAGTTTTACCTTAGAGTCATAGCTTAGAGTTTAAGTTAGAGTTGAAGTTTAGTTATAGTTAAGAGTTAAGAGTTTTACCTTAGAGTCTTAGCTTAGAGTTTTAGTTAGAGTTCTAGTTTAGTTTAGTTTTAGTTAAGAGTTTAGAGTTTTACCTTAGATTCTTAGCTTAGAGTTTTAGTTAGAATTCTAGTTTTGTTTAGTTTTAGTTAAGAATTTAGATTTTTACCTTAGAGTCTTAGCTTAGAGTTTTAGTTAGAGTTGAAGTTTAGTTTAGTTATAGTTAAGAGTTTAGAGTTTTACCTTAGAGTCTTAGCTTAGAATTTTAGTTAGAGTTCTAGTTTAGTTTAGTTTTAGTTAAGAGTTTAGAGTTTTATCTTGGAGTCTTTGCTTAGAGTTTTAGTTAGAGTTCTAGTTTAGTTTAGTTTTAGTTAAGAGTTTAGAGTTTTACCTTAGAGTCTTAGCTTAGAGTTTTTTTATAGTTCTAGTTTAGTTTAGTTTTAGTTAAGAGTTTAGATTTTTAGCTTAGAGTCATATCATAGAGTTTTAGTTAGAGTTCTAGTTTAGTTCAGTTTTAGTTAAGAGTTTAGAGTTTTAGTTTAGAGTCTTAGCTTAGAGTTTTAGTTAGAGTTGAAGTTTAGTTTAGTACTAGTTAAGAGTTTAGAATTTTAGCTTAGAGTCCTAGCTTAGAGCTTTAGTTAGAGTTCAAATTTAGTTTAGTTTTAGTTAAGAGTTTTAACTTAGAGTTTTAACCTAGATTCCTAGCTTAGAGTTTTAGTTAGAGTTGAATTTTAGTTTGGTTATAGTTAAGAGTTTAGAGTTTTAGCTCAGAGTCATAGCTTAGAGTTTTAGTTAGAGTTGTAGTTTAGTTAAGTTTTAGTTGAGTTTCAGCCTAGAGTCTTAGCTTAGAGATTTAGTTAGAGTTGAAGTTTAGTTTAGTCATATTTAAGAGTTTAGAGTTTAGAGTTTTAGCTTAGAGACTTAGCTTAGAGTTTTAGTTAGAGTTCTAGTTTATTTTTACTTAAGATTTTAGCTTATAATTTTAGCCTAGAGTCGAGGAGGGGGACAATAGATATTGATGACAATACTAAACTAACATAACCACAAAATTCCACATTATTGCTTAGAAATACCAAAACCTTAGGTTAGATTAGGTTAGAGGTTAGGTTTCTCCACGTTTAAGTTAGGTTCATCTAACCTCCAAAACCATAGGTTAGGTTAGGTTAAGCATAAATAAATATTAATAAATAAATAGAAACGTTTCTACATGTTTAAGCTAGGTTAGGTTAGGTTAGGTATAAATAAATATTAATAAATAAATAGAAACATTTCTCCATGTTTAAGTTAGGTTAGGTTAGGTTAGCTTATCATGAGCGCTCATGATAAGCTAACCTAACATAACTTAAACATGGAGAAATGTTTCTATTTATTTATTAATATTTATTTATACCTAACCTAACCTAACTTAAACATGGAGAAATGTTTCTATTTATTTATTAATATTTATTTATACCTAACCTAACTTAACATAAACATGTAGAAGTGTTTCTATTTATTTATTAATATTTATTTATACCTAACCTAGGTTTTGGAGGTTAGATGAACCTAACTTAAACGGGGAGAAACCAAACCTCTAACCTAATCTAACCTAAGGTTTTGGTATTTCTAAGCAATAATGTGGAATTTTGTGGTTATGTTAGTTTAGTATTGTCATCGATATCTATTGTCCCCCTCCTCAACTCTAGGCTAAAACTCTAAGCTAAAACTCTTAAGTAAAAATAAACTAGAACTCTAACTAAAACTCTAAGCTAAGACTCTAAGCTAAAACTCTAAACTCTAAACTCTTAACTATGACTAAGCTAAACTTCAACTCTAACTAAATCTCTAAGCTATGACTCTAGGCTAAAACTCTTAACGAAAACTAAACTAAACTACAACTCTAACTAAAACTCTAAGCTATGGCTCTAAGCTAAAACTCTAAACTCTTAACTATAACCAAACAAAAATTCAACTCTAACTAAAACTCTAAGCTAGGAATCTAGGTTAAAACTCTAAGTTAAGACTCTTAACTAAAACTAAACTAAATTTGAACTCTAACTAAAGCTCTAAGCTAGGACTCAAAACTAAAACACTAAACTCTTAACTAAACTAAACTTCAACTCTAACTAAAACTCTAAGCTATGACTCTAAGCTAAAACTCTAAACTCTTAACTAAAACTTAACTAAACTAGAACTCTAACTAAAACTCTATGATATGACTCTAAGCTAAAAATTTGAACTCTTAACTAAAACTAAACTAAACTAGAACTCTAACTAAAACTCTAAGCTAAGAATCTAATCTAAAACTCTATTTCTTAACTATAGCTAAGCTTCAACTCTAACTAAAACTCTAAGCTAAGACTCTAGGCTAAAACTCTAAGCTCTTAACTATAAATAAACTAAACTAGAACTCTAAATAAAACTCTAAGCTAAGACTCTAAGGTAAAACTCTAAACTCTTAACTAAAACTAAACTAAACTAGAACTCTAACTAAAACTCTAAGCTAAGACTCCAAGATAAAACCCTAAACTCCTAACTAAAACTAAACTAAACTAGAACTCTAACTAAAACTCTTATCTAAGACTCTAAGGTAAAACACTAATCTCTTAACTGTAACTAAACTAAACTTCAACCCTAACTAAAACTCTAAGCTAAGACTCTAAGGTAAAACTCTAAACTCTTAACTAAAACTAAACTAAACTAGAACTCTAACTAAAACTCTAAGCTAAGACTCTAAGCTAAAACTCTAAACTCTTAACTAAAACTAAACTATAACTCTAACTAAAACTCTAAGCTATGACTCCAAGATAAAACTCTAAACTCTTAACTATAACCAAGCTAAAATTCAACTCTAACTAAAACTCTAAGCTAGGAATCTAGGTTAAAACTCTAAGTTAAAACTCTTAACTAAAACTAAACTAAATTTGAACCCTAACTAAAAGCTCTAAGCTAGGACTCTAAGATAAAACTCTAAACTCTTAACTATTACTAAATTAAACTTCAACTCTGACTAAAACTCTAAGCTATGACTCTAAGCTAAAACTATAAACTCTTAACTAAAACTGAACTAAACTAGAACTCTAACTAAAACTCTATGATATAACTCTAAGCTAAAAATCTAAACTTTTAACTAAAACCAAACTAAACTAGAACTCTAACAAAAAATCTAAGCTAAGACTCTAAGTTAAAACTCTAAACTCTTAACTAAACTAGAACTCTAACTAAAACTCTAAGCTAAGACTCTAAGCTAAAACTCTAAACTCTTAACTATAACTAAACTTCAACTCTAACTAAAACTCTAAGCTAAGACTCTACGCTAAAACTCTAAGCTCTTAACTATAAATAAACTAAACTAGAACTCTAAATAAAACTCTAAGCTAAGACTCTAAGGTAAAACTCTAAACTCTTAACTAAAACTAAACTAAACTAGAACTCTAACTAAAACTCTAAGCTAAGACTCCAAGGTAAAACTCTAAACTCTTAACTAAAACTAAACTAAACTAGAACTCTAACTAAAACTCTAAGCTAAGACTCTAAGGTAAAACTCTAAACTCTTAACTGTAACTAAACTAAACTTCAACCCTAACTAAAACTCTAAGCTAAGACTCTAAGGTAAAACTCTAAACTCTTTACTAAAACTAAACTAAACTAGAACTCTAACTAAAACTATAAGCTAAGACATAGACTCTAAAGAGAGGGGGTTCTAGGCTAAAACTCTAAGCTACCAGAAAAAATTCCCCCTGAAAACGTCTGTATACTTCCCAATAACCAATACTATATGTTAACATTGCGGCTGTGATAATTAAAAGGGCGACATATGCCATTTTGGTCGAAAATGATTTATGTGTATGTCATGGTTAAACCCAGCACGAGGAATCGAATGGTGAAGTCAGAATTCTCCTATCTCCTACCGTTGCGAAGATAAAAAAGAGACATACGACACTTTTGGATGCGGATCGCAGCTGGGCCAAAAAGGAGATACGTGCAGAAGCACAAGAAATCGTATAGTGCAGTCAGAATTGCCTATTTTTTACCGCTACGAAGATAAATAAGAGGCATACGCCACTTTTGGACGAGGACAAACTTTGAAGACTAAAAAGAGACATGCACCACGGACAAACATTTTTCCGTTTTTTGGTTCCCCTGAAAAGTTACAAAAATGGCGTATGTCGCCCTTTTAATTATCACAGCCGATTGGGTAAAGTTCATAACTTTCAGACCCCCCCCTGGGGGATTCGAGGGATTAAGTCATCCTAAAAGACATATTTATAATATTTTCGACCATGCTGAACAAAATGGTTATCTCAAAATTTTGATCGGGTTACTTTAGGAAAAAAATGAGCGTGGGAGGGGGCCTAGTTGCCGTCTATTTTTTTGTCACTTAAAAAGGGCACTAGAACTTTTAATTTCCGTTCCAGTGAGCCCTCCCACGATATTCTAGGACCACTGGGTCGATACGATCACCCCTGGGGAAAAGAGAAAAAAACAAAAAAAAGCAAATAAACACGCATCCGTGATCTTTCTTCTAGCAAAAAATGGAAAATTCCACATTTTTGTAGATAGGAGCTTGAAACCGGTACAGTAATGTTCTCTGATACGCTGAATATGATGGTGTGATTTTCATTAAGGTTCTATAATTTTTAGGGGGTCTTTCCCCCTTTTTTCGAAAATCAGCCAAATTTTCTCAGGCGCGTAATTTTTGAAGGGTAAGATTAAACTTGATAAAACTTATATATTTGAAATCAGAATTAAAATCTGATTCTTTTGATGTATCTATTGGTATCAAAATTCCGTTTTTTAGAGTTTCGGTTACCATTAAGCCGGGTTTTTCCTTACTTACATTTCGTTACCAAGAACTGTTTGAAACCAGAAGAGGAGAAAAAAATTAGGAAGCTCGAAAAAGATATTTTTAGTAAAAAAATTAAATAAATAAGAAAAAACTTTACAATGTTTATGTTACTATATTTTTGGGTGGTGCATTCATTTTATGCTTGTTTCATGGGGTTTCATGGGGTTTTGTGGAGTTTCAAATAGTTCTTGGCAACGAATTGTTAGTAAGGACTGACGCGGCTTAATAGTAACTGACACTCTAAAAAATGGAATTTTGATATCAACATTATGCTGATTGTAAATAAACAAGGTTTCATCAGAAGGAATGACCTAATGACTCCCAGTCGACACCACTGCTTCCATCTACAATTGAGTCTAATGGGACCTATCCACATAGACAATATTATTGATCCACGAAGGGAAGAGAATTTCTGAGAAATTGATTTGCATAATCGAGGGGAATTATTGATCCATGAAGGGGGAATTTATTTGTTGTTTCTAAGGGGAATTATTGATCCACTATCGGAATTAGAAATGACATCACTTGTTTCCTAGGAATTATGCGGGACTCTAAAGAGATAGAAATTCTATTTTTAAATATGGCTTCTCTGGTCTTTAGACTTAGTGATAAATTCTTTAATATTCTATCGAAGCCATCGGAATTAGAAATGACATCACTTGTTTCCTAGGAATAATACGGGACTCTAAAGAGATAGAAATTCTATTTTTAAATATGGCTTCTCTGATCTTTAGTGACAGAGATAAATTAATATTCTATTTTTTAAATATGGTTTCTCCGATCTTTAGGTCAGAGTGATAAATTGATATTCTATCGAAACTATAATAGTGTAGCTAGGAACATCATAGAGATGAAGAGATTAATGCGGAAATTTTTTCCTGGGAATTTCAAATGTGACAGCGCAGGGATGCCAAAACAAAAGGAACACGCAGAAATTACGTTTAGGGATTATTTGGGCGAAACCGTTTGAGACATTTTAGAGGATGATTTTAGAAGATGATTTAGAAGATGATTTGAGGATGAAAATCTGTGGTCATTATAATACACAAGTTCCATTTGAACAATGTTTTGAGATCCCCTACCCCAACCCCAAAGGGCCCCCCTACCCCAACCCAAAAGGGTCCCCTCTACCCCAACCCAAAGGGCCCCCCGGGCCCAAAAGGCCCCCGAGCCCCCAAAGACCCCCCGGGCCTCCAAAGGCCCCCCTATCCCCAAAGACCCCCGCCCCCCCCCCGGGCCGCAAAAGGCTCCCAGAGCCCCTCCCTTCCTCACTCCCTTTTTTGAATTTTTTTAAGTTTTTTGGACTGAATTTTTAGACTTAGAAATTATCCAACATTTTTTCTGTTTTTTTTCTTTAACCCATTGGCATAGAGTTTTAGCTTAGAGTCTTAGCTTAGTTTTATTTAGAGTTGAAGTTTAGTTTAGTTATAATTAAGAGTTTAAAGTTTTACCTTAGAGTCTTAGCTTAGAGTTTTAGTTAGAGTTCTAGTTTAGTTATAGTTAAGAGTTTAGAGTTTTATCCTAGAATCATAGCTTAGAGTTTTAGCCTAGAGTCTCAGCTTAAAGTTTTAGTTAGAGTTGAAGTTTACTTTAGTTATAGTTAAGAGTTTAGAGTTTTATCTTAGAGTCTTAGCTTAGAGTTTTTGTTAGAGTTCTAGTTTAGTTTAGTTTTAGTTAAGAGTTTAGAGTTTTACTTTAGAGTCTTAGCTTAGATCTTTAGTCAGAGTTGAAGTTTAGTTTAGGTATAGTTAAGAATTTAGAGTTATAGCTTAGAGTCATAGCTTAGAGTTTTAGTTAAAGTTGTAGTTTAGTTAAGTTTTAATTAAGAGTTTAGAGTTTTGGCCTGGAGTCTTAGCTTAGAGTCTTAGCTTAGAGTTTTTGTTGAAGTTCTAGTTTAGTTTAGTTTTAGTTAAGAGTTTAGAGTTTTAGCTTAGAGTCTTAGCTTAGAGTTTTAGTTAGAGTTGAAGTTTTGTTTAGTAACAGTTAAGAGTTTAGAGTTTTAGCTTAGAGTCTTAGCTTAGAGTTTTTTTAGAGTTCTAGTTTAGTTATAGATAAGAGTTTAAAGTTTTACCTTAGAGTCTTAGCTTAGAGTTTTAGTTAGAGTTGAAGTTTACTTTAGTTTTAGTTAAGAGTTTAGAGTTTTAGCTTAGAGTCTTAGCTTAGAGTTTTAGTTAGAGTTGAAGTTTAGTTTAGCAATAATTAAGAGTTTAGAGTTTTACCTTAGAGTCTTAGCTTAGAGTTTTTGTTAGAGTTCTAGTTTACTTTAGTTTTAGTTAAGAGTTTAGAGTTTTACCTTAGAGTCTTAGCTTAGAGTTTAGTTAGAGTTGAAGTTTAGTTTAGGTATAGTTAAGAATTCAGAGTTTTAGCTTAGAGTCATAGCTTAGAGTTTTAGTTAAAGTTGTAGTTTAGTTAAGTTTTAGTTAAGAGTTTAGAGTTTTAGCCTAGAGTCTTAGCTTAGAGTTTTAGTTGAAGTTCTAGTTTAGTTTAGTTTTAGTTAAGAGTTTAGAGTTTTAGCTTAGAGTCTTAGCTTAGAGTTTTAGTTAGAGTTGAAGTTTAGTTTAGTAACAGTTAAGAGTTTAGAGTTTTAGCTTAGAGTCTTAGCTTAGAGTTTTTGTTAGAGTTCTAGTTTAGTTATAGTTAAGAGTTTAAAGTTTTACCTTAGAGTCTTAGCTTAGAGTTTTAGTTAGAGTTGAAGTTTACTTTAGTTTTAGTTAAGAGTTTAGAGTTTTAGCTTAGAGTCTTAGCTTAGAGTTTTAGTTAGAGTTGAAGTTTAGTTTAGCAATAGTTAAGAGTTTAGAGTTTTAGCTTGGAGTCTTAGCTTAGAGTTTTTGTTAGAGTTCTAGTTTACTTTAGTTTTAGTTAAGAGTTTAGAGTTTTACCTTAGAGTATTAGTTTAGAGTTTTAGTTAGAGTTGAAGTTTAGTTTAGTTATAGTTAAGGGTTTAGAGTTTTTAGCTTAGAGTCTTAGCTTAGAGTTTTTGTTAGAGTTCTAGTTTAGTTATAGTTAAGAGTTTAAAGTTTTACCTTAGAATCTTAGCTTAGAGTTTAGGTAGAGTTCTAGTTTAGTTTAGTTATAGTTAAGAGTTTAGAGTTTTAGCTTAGGGTCATAACTTAGAGTTTTGGTTAGAGTTGTAGTTTAGTTAAGTTTTAGTTTTACTATATAGTTTTAGCTTAGAGTCTTAGCTTAGAGTTTTAGTTAGAGTTGAAGTTTAGTTTAGTTATAGTTAAGAGTTTAGAGTTTTAGCCTAGAGTCTTAGCTTATAGTTTTAGCTAGAGTTCTAGTTTATTTTAGCTATAGTTAAGAGTTTGAAGTTTTAGCTTGGAGTCTTAGCTTAGAGTTTTAGTTAGAGTTGAAGTTTAGTTTAGTTATAGTTAAGAGTTTAGAGTTTTAGCTTAGAGTCATAACTTAGAGTTTTAGTTAGAGTTGAAGTTTAGTTTAGTTTTACTATATAGTTTTAGCTTAGAGTCTTAGCTTAGAGTTTTAGGTAGAGTTGAAGTTTAGTTAAGTTATAGTTAAAAGTTTAGATTTTTAGCCTAGAATCTTAGCTTAGAGTTTTAGTTAGAGTTCTAGTTTAGTTTAGCTATAGTTAAGAGTTTGAAGTTTTAGCTTGGATTCTTAGCTTAGAGTTTTAGTTAGAGTTGAAGTTTAGTCTAGTTTTAGTTAAGAGTTTAGAGCTTTAGCCTAGAGTCTTAGCTTAGAGTTTTAGTTAGAGTTCTAGTTTAGTTTAGCTATAGTTAAGAGTTTGAAGTTTTAGCTTGGAGTCTTAGCTTAGAGTTTTAGTTAGAGTTGAAGTTTAGTTTAGTTTTAGTTAAGAGTTTAGAGTTTTAGCTTAGAGTCTTAGCTTAGAGTTTTAGTTAGAGTTCTAGTTTAGTTTAGTTTTAGTTAAGAGTTTAGAGTTATACCTTAGAGTCTTAGCTTAGAGTTTTAGTTAGAGTCGAAGTTTAGTTTAGTTATAGTTAAGAGTTTAGAGTTTTACCTTAGAGTCTTAGCATAGAATTTTAGCTAGAGTTTTAGTTTAGTTTAGTTATAGTTAAGAGTTTAGAGTTTTACCTTAGAGTCTTACCTTAGAGTTTAGTTAGAGTTCTAGTTTAGTTTAGTTATAGTTAAGAGTTTAAAGTTTTAGCTTAGAATCAAAGCTTTGAGTTTTAGTAAGGGTTGAAGTTTAGTTTAGTTATAGTTAAGAGTTTAGAGTTTTACCTTAGAGTCTTAGCTTAGAGTTTTAGATAGAGTTGAAGTTTAGTTTAGTTTTAGTTAAGAGTTTAGAGTTTTAGCTTACAGTCTTAGCTTAGAGTTTTAGTTAGAGTTACAGTTTAGTTTAGTTATAGTTAAGAGTTTAGAGTTTTAGCCTAGAGTCATAGCCTAGAGTTCTATTAGAGTTCTAGTTTAGTTTAGTTTTAGTTTAGAGTTTTACCTTAGAGTCTTAGCTTAGAGTTTTAGTTAGAATTCTAGTTTAGTTTAGTTATAGTTAAGAGTTTAGAGTTATACCTTAGAGTCATAGCTTAGAGTTTAAGTTAGAGTTCTATTTTAGTTTAGTTTTAGTTAAGAGTTTAGAGTTTTAGCTTAGAGTCATAGCTAAAGTTTTAGTTAGGGTTGAAGTTTAGTTTAGTTATAGTTAAGAGTTTAGAGTTTTACCTTAGAGTCTTAGCTTAGAGTTTTAGTTAGAATTCTAGTTTAGTTTTAGTTAAGAGTTTAGACTTTATCTTGAAGTCTTAGCTTAGAGTTTTAGTTAGAGTCCTAGTTTTGTTTAGTTTTAGTTAAGAGTTTATATTTTTACCTTAGAGTCTTAGCTTAGAGTTTTATTTAGAGTTCTAGTTTATTTTTAGTTAAGAGCTTAGAGTTTTAGCCTAGAGTCTTAGCTTAGAGTTTTAGTTAGAGTTGAAGTTTAGTTATAGTTACGAGTTTAGAGTTTTAGCTTAGAGTCTTAGCTTAGAGTTTTAGTTAGAGTTCTAGTTTAGTTTAGTTTTAGTTAAGAGTTTAGAGTTTTTAGCTTAGAGTCTTAGCTTAGAGTTTTTGTTGAAGTTCTAGTTTAGTTTAGTTTTAGTTAAGAGTTTAGAGTTTTAGCTTAGAGTCTTAGCTTAGAGTTTAGTTAAAGTTATAGTTTTGTTTAGTTATACTTAAGAGTTTAGAGTTTTAGCTTAGAGTCTTAGCTTAGAGTTTTAGTTAGAGATCTAGTTTAGTTTAGTTTTAGTTAAGAGATTTATCCTAGAGTCTTAGCTTAGAGTTTTAGTTAGAGATCTAGTTTAGTTTAGTTTTAGTTAAGAGTTTTAGCCTAGAGTCTTAGCTTAGAGTTTAGTTAGAGGTGAAGTTTAGTTATAGTTAAGAGTTTAGAGTTTTAGCTTAGAGTTATAGCTTAGAGTTTTAGTTAGAGTTGAAGTTTAGTTTAGTTATAGTTAAGAGTCTAGAGTTTTAGCCTAGAGTCTTAGCTTAGAGTTTTACTTAGAGTTCTAGTTTAGTTTTAGTTAAGAGTTTAGCCTAGAGTCTTAGCTTACAGTTTAGTTAGAGTTGAAGTTTAGTTATAGTTAAGAGTTTAGAGTTTTAGTTTAGAGTCTTAGCTTAGAGTTTTAGTTAGAGTTGAAGTCTAGTTTAGTTACAGTTAAGAGTTTAGAGTTTTTAGCTCAGCTTAGAATTTTTGATAGAGTTAAAGTTTAGTTTAGTTTTAGTTTAGAGTTTGGAGTTTTACCTTAGACTTTTAGCCTAGAGTTTTAGTTAGAGTTGAAGTTTTGTTTAGTTATAGTTAAGAGTTTAGAGTTTTAGCTTAGAGTCTTAGCTTAGAGTTTTACTTAGAGTTCTAGTTTAATTTAGTTTTAGTTAAGAGTTTAGAGTATTACCTTAGAGTCATAGCTTAGAGTTTAAGTTAGAGTTGAAGTTTAGTTATAGTTACGAGTTTAAACATTTAGCTTAGAGTCTTAGCTTAGAGTTTTAGTTAGAGTTGAAGTTTAGTTTAGTTTTAGTTAAGAGTTTAGAATTTTACCTTAGAGTCTTAGCTTAGAGTTTTAGTTAGAATTCTAGTTTTGTTTAGTTTTAGTTAAGAGTTTAGAGTTTTACCTTAGAGTCTTAGCTTAGAGTTTTAGTTAGGGTTGAAGTTTAGTTTAGTTATAGTTAAGAGTTTAGAGTTTTATCTTGGAGTCTTTGCTTAGAGTTTTAGTTAGAGTTCTAGTTTAGTTTAGTTTTAGTTAAGAGTTTAGAGTTTTAACTTAGAGTCTTAGCTTAGAGTTTTTTTTATAGTTCTAGTTTAGTTTAGTTTTAGTTAAGAGTTCAGATTTTTAGCTTAGAGTCATATCATAGAGTTTTAGTTAGAGTTCTAGTTTAGTTCAGTTTTAGTTAAGAGTTTAGAGTTTTAGTTTAGAGTCTTAGCTTAGAGTTTTAGTTAGAGTTGAAGTTTAGTTTAGTACTAGTTAAGAGTTTAGAATTTTAGCTTAGAGTCCTAGCTTAGAGCTTTAGTTAGAGTTCAAATTTAGTTTAGTTTTAGTTAAGAGTTTTAACTTAGAGTTTTAACCTAGATTCCTAGCTTAGAGTTTTAGTTAGAGTTGAATTTTAGTTTGGTTATAGTTAAGAGTTTAGAGTTTTAGCTCAGAGTCATAGCTTAGAGTTTTAGTTAGAGTTGTAGTTTAGTTAAGTTTTAGTTAAGAGTTTCAGCCTAGAGTCTTAGCTTAGAGATTTAGTTAGAGTTGAAGTTTAGTTTAGTAATAGTTAAGAGTTTAGAGTTTTAGCTTAGAGTCTTAGCTTAGAGTTTTAGTTAGAGTTCTAGTTTATTTTTACTTAAGATTTTAGCTTATAATTTTAGCCTAGAGTCGAGGAGGGGGACAATAGATATTGATGACAATACTAAACTAACATAACCACAAAATCCCACATTATTGCTTAGAAATACCAAAACCATAGGTTAGATTAGGTTAGATTAGGTTAGAGGTTAGGTTTCTCCACGTTTAAGTTAGGTTCATCTAACCTCCAAAACCATAGGTTAGGTTAGGTTAAGCATAAATAAATATTAATAAATAAATAGAAACGTTTCTACATGTTTAAGCTAGGTTAGGTTAGGTTAGGTATAAATAAATATTAATAAATAAATAGAAACATTTCTCCATGTTTAAGTTAGGTTAGGTTAGGTTAGCTTATCATGAGCGCTCATGATAAGCTAACCTAACATAACTTAAACATGGAGAAATGTTTCTATTTATTTATTAATATTTATTTATACCTAACCTAACCTAACTTAAACATGGAGAAATGTTTCTATTTATTTATTAATATTTATTTATACCTAACCTAACTTAACATAAACATGTAGAAGTGTTTCTATTTATTTATTAATATTTATTTATACCTAACCTAGGTTTTGGAGGTTAGATGAACCTAACTTAAACGGGGAGAAACCAAACCTCTAACCTAATCTAACCTAAGGTTTTGGTATTTCTAAGCAATAATGTGGAATTTTGTGGTTATGTTAGTTTAGTATTGTCATCGATATCTATTGTCCCCCTCCTCAACTCTAGGCTAAAACTCTAAGCTAAAACTCTTAAGTAAAAATAAACTAGAACTCTAACTAAAACTCTAAGCTAAGACTCTAAGCTAAAACTCTAAACTCTAAACTCTTAACTATGACTAAACTAAACTTCAACTCTAACTAAATCTCTAAGCTATGACTCTAGGCTAAAACTCTTAACGAAAACTAAACTAAACTACAACTCTAACTAAAACTCTAAGCTATGGCTCTAAGCTAAAACTCTAAACTCTTAACTATAACCAAACAAAAATTCAACTCTAACTAAAACTCTAAGCTAGGAATCTAGGTTAAAACTCTAAGTTAAGACTCTTAACTAAAACTAAACTAAATTTGAACCCTAACTAAAGCTCTAAGCTAGGACTCTAAGCTAAAACTCTAAACTCTTAACTATTACTAAACTAAACTTCAACTCTAACTAAAACTCTAAGCTATGACTCTAAGCTAAAACTCTAAACTCTTAACTAAAACTTAACTAAACTAGAACTCTAACTAAAACTCTATGATATGACTCTTAGCTAAAAATTTGAACTCTTAACTAAAACTAAACTAAACTAGAACTCTAACTAAAACTCTAAGCTAAGACTCTAAGCTAAAACTCTAAACTCTTAACTATAGCTAAGCTTCAACTCTAACGAAAACTCTAAGCTAAGACTCTAGGCTAAAACTCTAAGCTCTTAACTATAAATAAACTAAACTAGAACTCTAAATAAAACTCTAAGCTAAGACTCTAAGGTAAAACTCTAAACTCTTAACTAAAACTAAACTAAACTAGAACTCTAACTAAAACTCTAAGCTAAGACTCCAAGATAAAACTCTAAACTCTTAACTATAACCAAACTAAAATTCAACTCTAACTAAAACTCTAAGCTAGGAATCTAGGTTAAAACTCTAAGTTAAAACTCTTAACTAAAACTAAACTAAATTTGAACCCTAATTAAAGCTCTAAGCTAGGACTCTAAGATAAAACTCTAAACTCTTAACTATAACTAAACTAAACTTCAACTCTAACTAAAACTCTAAGCTAAGACTCTAAGCTAAAACTCTAAACTTTTAACTAAAACTGAACTAAGCTAGAACTCTAACTAAAACTCTATGATATAACTCTAAGCTAAAAATCTAAACTCTTAACTAAAACTAAACTAAACTAGAAGTCTAACAAAAAATCTAAGCTAAGACTCTAAGTTAAAACTCTAAACTCTTAACTAAACTAAAACTCTAACTAAAACTCTAAGCTAAGACTCTAAGCTAAATCTCTAAACTCTTAACTATAACTAAACTTCAACTCTAACTAAAACTCTAAGCTAAGACTCTACGCTAAAACTCTAAGCTCTTAACTATAAATAAACTAAACTAGAACTCTAAATAAAACTCTAAGCTAAGACTCTAAGGTAAAACTCTAAACTCTTAACTAAAACTAAACTAAACTAGAACTCTAACTAAAACTCTAAGCTAAGACTCCAAGATAGAACTCTAAACTCTTAACTAAAACTAAACCAAACTAGAACTCTAACTAAAACTCTAAGCTAAGACTCTAAGGTAAAACTCTAAACTCTTAACTGTAACTGAACTAAACTTCAACCCTAACTAAAAACTCTAAGCTAAGACTCCAAGATAAAACTCTAAACTCTTAACTAAAACTAAACTAAACTAGAACTCTAACTAAAACTCTAAGCTAAGACTCTAAGGTAAAACTCTAAACTCTTAACTAAAACTAAACTAAACTAGAACTCTAACTAAAACTCTAAGCTATGACTCCAAGATAAAACTCTAAACTCTTAACTAAAACTAAACTAAACTAGAACTCTAACTAAAACTCTAAGCTAAGACTCTAAGGTAAAACTCTAAACTCTTAACTAAAACTAAACTAAACTAGGACTCTAAATAAAACTCTAAGCTAAGACACTAAGCTAAAACTCTAAACTCTTAACTATAACAAAACTTCAACTCTAACTAAACTCTAAGCTAAGACTCTAGGCTAAAACTCTAAACTCTTAACTATATCTAAACTAAACTTCAACTCTAACTAAAACTCTAAGCTAAGACTCTAAGGTAAAACTCTAAACTAAAACTAAACTAAACTAGAACTCTAACAAAAACTCTAAGCTAAGACTCTAAGCTAAAACTCTAAACTCTTAACTATAACTAAACTAAACTTTAACTCTAACTAAAACTCTAAGCTACGATTCTAAGATAAAACTCTAAATTCTTAACTATAACTAAACTTCAACTCTAACTAAACTCTAAGCTAAGACTCTAGGCTAAAACTCTAAACTCTTAACTATATCTAAACTAAACTTCAACTCTAACTAAAACTCTAAGCTAAGACTCTAAGGTAAAACTCTAAACTAAAACTAAACTAAACTAGAACTCTAACAAAAACTCTAAGCTAAGACTCTAAGCTAAAACTCTAAACTCTTAACTAAACTAAACTTTAACTCTAACTAAAACTCTAAGCTACGATTCTAAGATAAAACTCTAAACTCTTAACTATAACTAAACTTCAACTCTAACTAAACTCTAAGCTATGACTCTAGGCTAAAACTCTTAACTAAAACTAAACTAAACTAGATCTCTAACTAAAACTCTAAGCTAGGACTCTAAGCTAAAACTCTAAACTCTTAACTGTAACTAAACTAAACTAGAACTCTAACTAAACTCTAAGCAAAAAATCTAAACTCTTAACTAAAACTAACCTAAACTAGAACTTCAACAAAAACTCTAAGCTAAGACTCTAAGCTAAAACTCTAAACTCTTAACTGTAACTAAACTAAACTAGAACTCTAACTAAACTCTAAGCAAAAAATCTAAACTCTTAACTAAAACTAACCTAAACTAGAACTTCAACAAAAACTCTAAGCTAAGACTCTAAGCTAAAACTCTAAACTCTTAACTAAAATTAAAGTAAACTTCGACTCTAACTAAGCCTCTAAGCTAAGACTCTAAGGTAAAACTTTAAACTCTAAACTATAACTAAACTAGAACTCTAACAAAAATTCTAAGCTAAGACTCTAAGCTAAAACTCTAAACTCTTAACTATTACTAAACTAAACTTCAACTCTAAATAAAACTCTAAGCTAAGACTCTAGGCTAAAACTCTAAACTTAACTAAACTACAACTTTAACTAAAACTCTAAGCTATGAGTCTAAGCTAAAACTCTAAACTCTTAACTATAACTAAACTAAACTTCAACTCTAACTAAAACTCTAAGCTGAGACTCTAGGCTAAAGCTCTAAGCTAAGATTCTAGGCTAAAACTCTAAACTCTTAACAATAACTAAACTAGAACTCTAACTAAAACTCTAAGCTAAGACTCTAAGGTAAAACTTTAAACTCTTAACTATTACTAAACTAAACTTCAACTCTAAATAAAACTAAGCTAAGACTCTAAGCTAAAACTCTATGCCAATGGGTTAAAGAAAAAACCGGAAAAAAATATTGGATAATTTCTAAGTCTAAAAAATTCAGTCTGAAAAATCTTAAAAAAATTCAAAAAATGGAGTGAGGAAGGGAGGGGCTCTGAGGGCCTTTGGGGGCCTGGAGGTCTTTAGGGGCTCGGGGGGCCTTTGGGGGCCCGGGGGCCTTTGGGAGCCGGGGGGCTTTTGAGGGCCCGGAGGGCCTTTGAGAGCCCGGGGGGCATTTGGGGCCCGGGGGGCCCTTTGGGATGGGGTAGAGGGGACCCTTTGGGGTTGGGGTAGTGGGGTCCTTCGGGGTTGGGGTAGGGGATCTCACAATATTGTTCAAATATGACTTGTGTATTATAACGACCACAGAGTTTCATCCTCAGATCACCTTCTAAATCATCTTCTAAAATGTCTCAAACGGTTTCGCCCAAATAATCCCTAAACGTAATTTCTGCGTGTTCCTTTTGTTTTGGCATCCCTGCGCTGTCACATTTGAAATTCCCAGGAAAAAATTCCCGCGTTAATCTCTTCATCTCTATGATGTTCCTAGCTACACTATTATGGTTTCGATAGAATATCAATTTATCACTCTGACCTAAGGATCGGAGAAGCCATATTTAAAAAATAGAATATTAATTTATCTCTGTCACTAAAGATCAGAGAAGCCATATTTAAAAATGGAATTTCTATCTCTTTAGAGTCTCGCTTAATTCCTTGGAAACAAGTGATGTCATTTCTAATTCCGATGGCTTCGATAGAATATTATAGAATTTATCACAAATCCTAAAGACCAGAGAAGCCATATTTAAAAATAGAATTTCTATCTCTTTAGAGTCCCGTATAATTCCTAGGAAACAAGTGATGTCATTTCTAATTCCGTTAGTGGATCAATAATTCCCCTTAGAAACAACAAATAAATTCCCCTTTCATGGATCAATAATTCCCCTTAGAAACAACAAATAAATTCCCCTTTCGTGGATCAATAATTCCCCTCGATTATGCGAATCAATTTCTCAGAAATTCTCTCCCCTTCGTGGATCAATAATATTGTCTATGTGGTTAGGTCCCGTTAGACTCAATTGTAGATGGCAGCAGTGATGTCGAATGGGAGTCATTAGGTCATTCCTACTTTCATCGAGTTTAGTAGTACCCATCAAAGGCTACAAACTTGAAAAAATTGTCTGGTTTACAAAAAAGGGGGGAACACCTCCTAAATGAAGCGTATTCAGCGTAAATTTTTATCGGGATTGAATTGCCTAGATGAAACTTCCAAGGAGAGGGGGGACTTTCTGTGGAAGTGAGCCAGATTTCCTGGCATTATTTGAAAAACGATCAGAAATTAAATAAAAGAAAACATTTTTTTCAACTGAAAGTATGGAGCAAAATTGAAACTTAAAACGAACTGAAATTATTACGTATATGAAGGAATTTGCCCCTTCCTCAACACCTCGCTCTCTACGCTAAAGTTTGAATTTTGTCCCAATCCCTTAAGAACGACTCCTGAAACACAAGGGTCGTTTAATTAGAGCAATAAGAAGCTTTTTCAAAAGTTGAAAAAAAAACTTTAGCGTGAAGAGCAAGGTATTGAGGAGGGAGCAACCCCCCTCATATGTGTGATAATTTATGTGAATTTTAAGTTTTAATGTTGCTCCTCACTTTCAGGTGAAAAAACATGTTTTTTTATTTGATCAAACAGTTCGTGGTACGTGAACTGTAAGTAAGGAGCGACCCGGCTCAATGGTAGCCGAAACTCTAAAAAACGGAATTTTGATACCAATAGAAAGATCAAAAGAATCAGATTTTAATTCTGATTTCAAATATATAAGTTTCATCAAGTTTAATCTTACCCACCAAAAGTTACGCGCCTGAGAAAATTTGACTGATTTTCGAAAAAAGGCGGAAAGACCCCTAAAAATTATAGAACCTTAATGAAAATCAAACCATCATATTCAGCGATACAGAGAACCCTACTGTAGAGGTTTCAAGCTCCTATCTAAAAAAATGTGGAATTTTCCATTTTTTGCAAGAAGAAAGATCACGGATGCGTGTTTATTTGTTTTTTTTCCGCAGGGGTAATCGTATTGACCCAGTGGTCCTAGAATATCGTAAGAGGGCTCATTGGAACGGAAATTAAAAGTTCTAGTGCCCTTTTTAAGTGATCAAAAAAATGGAGGGCAACTAGGCCCCCTCCCACGCTCATTTTTTTCTCAAAGTCAGCCAATTAAAATTTTGGGATAGCCATTTTGTTCAGCATAGTCGAAAATCTAGTAAATGTGTCTTTTAGGATGACTTAATCCCCCAGAGTTCCCAAGGGAAGGGCTGCAAGTTATGAACTTTGCCCATTGCTTACATATTGTATTGGTTATTGGGAAGTATACAGAAATTTTCAGGAAGGATTTTTTCTGGTGGGGGGGGGGCTGGAGGAGGGGGTTACTCGGATAATCTTTCCGTGGAGGATGTTTCTTTGGGGTAAGGGACATTTTTATGAAGGGAACGCCGGATTTCCAAGCATTATTTAAAAACGATCAGAAATTATATTAAAAAAAAACAAGTTTTTTCAACTGAAAGTAAGAAGCAACATTGGAACTTAAAACGAACAGAAATTATTACGTATATGAGGGGGTTCTCCCCCAAGTCAATACCTCGCTCTTTACGCTACAGTTTTTTTTTTAGTGCTTTCAAAAGAGGTTTGTGAATTAAAAAAACTTTTAACTTTTAACGTAAAGAGCGTGGTATTGACTAAGGGGAGAACCCCCTCATATACGTAATAACATATACGTAATAAACAAAACAATAAAAAAAACAAGCGATACGGCTCAATAGTAATCGAAACTTTCTAAAACGGAATTTTTATGTCAATAAATGTATCAAAAGAATGGGCTTATAATGCTGATTCTAAATATATACATTTTATTAAGTTTAGTATTACTTATGAATGGCTACGAGCCTGAGAAAATTTACCTAATTTTTTAAAGAGGGGGGAAACATCCCTACAAGTGAAAGAATTTTAATGAAAATCACACCGTCAGATTCAGCGTATCAGAAAACCCTATTACATAGGTTTCAAGCTCATATCTGCAAAAATCTGCAACTTTGTATTTTTTGCCAGAAGAAAAATATACGAATATAGAAGTTCGTTACGTAAGTTAATTTGTAAATTACGTCAGAACCAAATTTAGAGACAGTCATTTAGCGAAAGAAAAGTTAAATTTTTATGCAAACTTATTTACTTATTCAAAGGTGAGCCAAAATAAAAGCTGCAATAACTAAAAAACGATCAGAAATTAAATAAAAAAAAAACAATTTTTTTTAAACTGAAAGTAAGGAGTGATATTAAAACTTAAAACGAACAGAAATTATTCCGTATATGAAAGGGGCTGTCCCCTCCTCAACGCCTCCCTCTTTACGCTAAAGTTCGACTTTCTCACAACTCTTATTTTTTTTTAAACAATGAAAAATTTAAGCGTAAAGAGCGAGGCGTTGAGGAGGGGACAGCCCCTTTCACATATGGAATACTTTTTGTTCGTTTTAAGTTTTAATGTCGCTCCTTACTTTCCGTTTAAAAAACTTGTTTTTCTATTTAATATACAAAAAGAGAGATTATTAAAAATGGTTGGTCTAAAGCTCTTTGTTTTGAGTTGATTCATTTAGGATTGATCGATTTATGTATAGTATCGCGTATAAACTCACCTTCTTTTAGTAGGTATGATTAAATGGGTTTTTCTATGATTTGGAGGATGAAGGTATCTAAAGCCACAAAGATATATTAATTTCCACAGTTTTCGCCAGAGGTTATTCAGGTAAAATGCGATGAGAGGAAAAGCCACATTTGCCTCCCACCAGTTCTGACTAAGATCTGATAGCCCAGCTTAGCAGATATGGGGACAACAAGAATTTACAGAACCCATCCTACGAAGGTCATAACATATATAGACCTTCAAGAGACACATCTGAGATATTTAATCTTTTTTCCGACCAATTTTTAGTTAGGATCTGGTAACCAATTCTGCAATATGTTCTATCAGTAACAATTCAAGAATTTTTCCCCTTTCCCTCTCCCACAAAGTCCACACGAAGCCTGCATCCATCTTGTCTGGTATTTGCACAAATAAAATTAATTTAAACCCCCTCCTTCCTTGGAGAATATCTTCTGTCCAAACAACCAAAAGCTCCTAGCAGACGATTTATTTTCGCTTTCCATAAAAATTGACTGCGAGCTTATTTCAGGCCTAAATATTCGGACTTTTTTCACATTTAACATGTTGAATTCATTTATTTTTTAAGAAAAATATATCTCCTTGTGCTCCGTGGCCAAATACAAACTTTTTGTAGAAATCGCTAGAGAACTTAATTTATTATTGGGAGGGAGTTCTTAAATTGTAGATAGGGTTTTTCCTGTACAATTAAGTTAGGTAATTCCATTTTTAGTCTTTAAGGAATTTTTAAGCTTCACATCGTCCCTACTTTTTAGGGTTGAAAAGTTCTTCAAAGATTATCTAAATACCTTTCTTAACTTAGAAAACGTCTTTATTTACTTCAAGTTTGGTTTAGAATAGAATTCTTTTAAGCTCCGACTTATTCACCGACTGTTCAAATATTCACACGTTTTGTTGATTGGACGATGTAAAATCTAGCAGACTATTCAAACTTTGACTCCTTTTAAAACTTACCTTGAGAGCGTTCAGCTCCTCGTAATGTTTACGTGTAGACCTTAGGACTCCCTATGTTTCCAGATGTACTCAGGGCATCAAGGACGAGCACACAATCATCACTCAGATTATCTGCTGCAGTGATGTCCACCCATTCAAATTCAACGCTGGTTGGCGCGCTGGATTGGAATCTATTGTCCGAGAGGCATGGGTTTGATTCCTGGCGTGGCCGGTGGTTTGGAACAGGAGTCAGTGGCATAACTTGGTAATCTCAGCCAGAGTCAACCCAACTCTAAATGGGTACCTGGTTAATCTGGTGAATGTAAACAGGAAGGCTGTACGAAAGCACAGAATGGCTGGCCCCCAACCCTCCATTGTACTTCCTAGCTGAAGGGCCATGAAAAGGAGATCAGCACTTCTGGTTTGGACTTTGAGGGTCTAGTGCCGTCATGCGTTCTAGTTGAACGGTGACGCACAGGCTAGGTAGATTTAGACAGTTGGGAAAAAAAAAATCGAACTCTGATCCGTAACATAAGTTAACTGAATATTCGCCCCCATGAAGAAACTTTTTTTTCATTAGACAACACGAGATCTTGTCGTGTTGGTGGGTATTTGCACAATTAAAATTAATTAAAACCCCTTCCTCCCGTGGAGAATATCTTCTGTCCAAAGATCCAAAAGCTCCTAGCAGACGGCTTATTTTCGGTTTCCATAAGATTTGACTGATATCTGATAGTTTATTTCAGGCCTGAATATTCGGATTTGTTTCCCATTATAACATATTGAATTCGTTTTTTTATGACAAAAATATACATGGTACGTTATATTTCAATTCTCTTTCTGGTCTGTGACCAAATACAACATTTTTACTCATTTTTTGTAAAAGTGCATAATAGCGCTTTTCAACCACTCAAAAAGTTTTTGTACTAGGGAAATGAAAATTTCAGAAATTGCAAAAAAAAAAAACCTAATTTATTAGAGCGAGGGAGTTCTTAAGTCGTAGGTAGGGTTCTTTCTGTACAATTAAGCTAGGCAATTCCATTTTTAGTTGTTAAGGGATTTTTACCTTTACATCGTCCCTACTTCTTAGGCTTGAAAAATTCCTCAAAGATATGTCTAATTATCTTTATTAACTTAGAAAACTTCTTGATTCTTTTTTTTTAGTTTAGTTTAGAATATGATTCTTTTAAGCCCGGTCTTATTCACCGACTGCTCGAATATTCACCCGTTGTGTTGATTGGACGAGGTCAGATCTAGTAGACTATTCAAACTTCGCCTCATTTTAAAACTTAGCTTGAGAGCATTCAGCTCCTCAGACTGTTTGAACGTAGACCTTAGGAATCCCTCTGCCTCCAGAAGTACCCAAGGCATCAAGGACTAGCCGCCAATCATCCCTCTGATGCAGTGTTGTCTACCCATTCTAGTTCAACGAAGGTTGGTTCGTTGGGTTGGGAATCCTTTTTCCGAGGGGCATAGGTTCAATTCCTGGCCTGGCCAGATATTTGGTTTGGGACAGGGGTCAGTAGCGTGACTGTGTAAGTTCAGCCAGAGTCGTCCCACCTCTAAATCGGTGCCTGGAGAAGTATTGGGAAGGTAAGCACGAAGGATGTGCAAAAGTAAAGGATGTCTGGCCCCAACTCCCCCTTACACTTCTTGGCTGAAGAGCCACGAAACGGAGATCAGCAACACCGGTTTTGACCTTGAGGGTCTAGTTCCGTTATACATTTTAGTTCAGCAGTGATGCACAGGTTAGGTAGATTTAGACAGTTGGGGAAAGAAAAATTTGAACTCTGATCCGTAACATAAGTGAACTGAATATTCACCCCCATGAAGAAACTTTTTTTATTAGACAACACAAAATCAGGTTGACGATTCAACTCATAATAGAGCCTAGCTCAACATCGTTCAGCTTCTCGTATTGTCTGTAGTTAGATAGTGTATAGATCAGTATTTTATGAGCTATAATCCGAAACAAAAGCAAAACGAATGTTCGTCCACATGAGAAGGTGTTTTTAATCGCAAGACACGAAAGCTGACTACCTAACAAAAGTTTACTCCTGCTAAAATCTGCCATAAGAGTGTTTAGCTCCTCGTGTTGTGTGCATCTAGGTAGGGTTATTTCTGTACATTTAAGTGAGGCAATTCCATTTTGACAGTTCAATCGAAGCTTCAAAGAACCCTAACCTTAAATTTAGCGTGATTAGCCTTTTACCGATAAGCCACTTTTTTACTAGCAATATATTATTACCTTTCTTATCTACCAGCAGAGCATTGACTTCTTAGTGAAGCACTATGTATTTAGTAGCTTCTGGGGGTTGGTAGTTTGTTGATTGATGACATCTACTTGGATGTAATAAAAAATAAGGTTGCGATATTTTTCTTGTATAACTTATAAAATTTCATAATCTCTTGTGTGTCTAACTTTCAATGCCGTTGTTAGTTCTACTCTTAAGTTTCAGTATATTTTAAAGAAAACTTTTTTATTTAAAGTAAGAACCGTATTTTTGCTAGATAAAAAATATCATTTTTGCACTCCCAACATTTTAAATGTTTTTCAGACCTCATCCATGAGGTCTGACCTCAACGCCCTGATAGCTTATAAAATGATTTTGAACGGGCTCTCAGTGTCTACGCCGAGCTTGTTTGGTATCTAAAAAAAGAAGGTCAGGAAATTTCTAACTAGTAACTGCGTTTTTTCTATTCCCTTGACCAGATGCTTATGGATTGGTTGCGTGCTTAAGCTGTGTTTTTGGTTATGCTTGAGGGGGTGATTTGATTTCTGTGATGTTCGTATTTAAAATATTATTAGAAATAGTATTTTTTAGTTATTTTTTCTCCTCTATCAATCAATCAATCAATATTTTTTTTTGCCAAAAAAAACAAACAAGGGTTAAATATGGAGTTGACGAGAAGACAAAAAAAAAAGAAAGAAGAACACACTCAAAAGGAAACCTTAACTACCAAGAATAGATTCAAATATTTGTACTAACAAATAGCAGGATGGAGGCTGTTTGTCCTATCAAGCCTAGAAAAATAGTGACCACGACGCTGCTCAGCCATGGTTAGTGGCCCAGTTAACCCTTAGACTGACACTAGTCTTTTGTTTCTAGTCTATAGGGGTATACACAGGAGAAATTTCGCGAAAAAAATATACGGATTTAATAGTCTTTTTATCAGTAGCCGTAAACATATTCCAAAATGGAGTCAATGCGAGGAGATGGGGCATTGCAAAAGCGTTGTAGACATGGGAAAGAATACGCTTACTGTAGCAAGCTTTACAGCAAACTGGCACACCAAACACTTTTCTAAGTTTCTCACTTAGATGAGAGATAAGGAGAGCCCTTGTCGTCTTCACCGCACCCCCTATCGGGAGACCGAGATCCTTAATACAAGCAGATAACTAAACACTCTTCCTAACTGTAAACACATTTCCTAACTGTAAGCATCCACCATCACCAACAGATTTGCCGAAAGCAAGGACCTTGCTTTTCGAAGTATTAAAATTGAGACCAATTTCGGTATATTCCCTACTAAGCACAGAAAAATTCTCCTCAACAGACGATACAGTTCTACTTAAATTCAGGATGTCGTCAGCGTAATTGAGTATGGAAAGGTCCAAACCTTTAAAAACAAGACTAATTCTAGCTATTTATGGGGTGCAACCACACTATTATTATACAATGGTGGCGAAGTTACACCATCCTGGCGGATTCCTTTCCAAACTCGAATTATAGCTATACACATTAGGGAACCCTGAAGAGTAGGTACTTTCACGACAACACATAACCTTGCATACATATTTTCAAGTACCTGCACAACTGAACGATTGAGGCTTCGCTGCTGCGCACTATACAACAAATGGAAATGCATACTAGAACCGAAAGATGTCCTTAATCACTAGTAACTCCAGCAATTTATACAGAACAGAAGAAACTGTTATAGGCCTATAAGAACAACATTGCCGGCTATCCTTATCTTTTTTCGGAATAGGAGTCAATGTACCAACACAGAAAGAATCGGGGACAATACCAGAATTAAAAATGATTTGGGAAAACAAATGTAGATGCTGCAGCAGCTTATCACTTGCCTGTAATACATGAAAACCACATAATTAATGATAACCACGCGAGACTTTTTTGAAGGTGAATGATAGCACTATAAATTTCAGAGGCCGTACCTGCAAAACTAATATCCGATTCAGTATCAACTAGGCTATCCACTAGTAGTGATTCATAGCGGGGTTCTTACACTGTATCAGGCAGAGAAAATCCGCTGGTGAAATAGTTGATCCAGTCACTCTCACTTGGAAGCTCTGAAGCGACACCTTTTGACTTTTTTCCCCCAATGAATCTCCAATTTCATTTGGGTTAGTTGCAACACGCTCGCTCATGCAGTCAATAATCTCAGCTTTGTGATTGGCAAAACACATAGCAAAACGACGTTTGGTATACAACGTTATGTCATTAACGGCACCAGATTTTGGCCGGTCACAATTATTCCGTATTTGGTGCCAAAACTTTAAAGATTTGTAACTTTGCTGTAAAGCCGGATTAATCGACCAGCCAGTTATTTCTGAACCCGAACGAACTTTACGTATAGGAAGCGCGCAACGCTCAGCGCGCATTGCATGTGTGATTCCACTACATTAAATGTTGATTAGAATTTTTTCACCGACTCGGTGAGGTCTGAGGATTATCGCAGCAGTTAGAAAGGGACCTTTCTAATTAGAAAGGGACCTTTCTAATTTTGTCAAGTGTGGCATCAAGCTCTGCTTTATATACAATAGCATTTATTTTCTTCCAGTCACATTTGAATTCTGACTTCCGTTTTTTTTTTTTTTTTCATCGTTTTAAAGAGAACACTATCAATAACAAAAGAGTTGGAGATTGGTAAATGATCCGATACCGATATGCTAAAGTCAACATGGCTTGAGCCATTTGCAGTCACGCTCTGGAGCTATGGATATACGTATACGAACGGTCATTTGGGACAACCTACAGATTGGACAGAGCAGACAGAACTATTTTCTTCTATTTCTTTTCTTCAACTCACATTTGAATTCCGACTTCCGTTTCTTATCATCTTTTTTTTAAAGAGAACACTATCAATAACAAAAGAGTTGGAGATTGGTAAATGATCCAATACCGATATGCTAAAGTCAACATGGCTTGAGCCATTTGCAGTCACACTCCGGAGTTATGGATACACGTATACGAACGGTCATTTGGGATAACATACAGATTTGACAGAGCAGACAGAAATATTTGAGATCTTAAGTGATCAGGCCCTGAGAGATCGCAGTTCACGTCTCCGGCGAGGATAACACGATGAGATGCATAGGCATACTGCTGCAAAGATTTAGCAATCTTTATTGTTGCACGAGAGAACTTTTCTTCGGAAGCCAGTTTCTTGTAACTAGTTGGTAAGTAGCAACAATGTAATATCAGATTTGCAACTTTTATTCCAAGGAAAAGCTCGTCCTCGACAATTACTGATGCCGAAAGGTGAGAACTAATTAGTATCGCCAGTCCACCGGAAGGTCTTCCTCTGCACGAATTCTTAGCTGGCACCCCGTAAAGGCGTGTTTTTTCCTTCACTTTTAACAAGAAAAGCGCGTCGGCTGAAATGAAATGTCCTTGTGGACACAAAACTTCGCTGCAAGACATCAAGCTTTCAATCAGAGGGATTTTTTTTTACTGCACCGCCATTCAGATTCCCCGAAGACGCGTTTAGCTCAGAGCTGCCCATGGCTTCATCATGAGCTTTCTGGCTACCTGGCACTTAACACTGTAGCACGGATGGTCTGTCTGCTTACAAAGAGCACACTTCAGTGCAGTATTGCAGGGTTAGTCTTTATTGTTCGCATGATTGCCACTACAACGGAAACAGTGAATAGCATTTTTACAGTCTTTAGCAGCGTGACCGTACTCTTGGCATTGAAAACAACTCATTGGCAAATACCGATACGTGTCTATGCGGAAGGGTTGATAGCCCAGAGTTATAGGGTTGTTCATTGCTACTTGCAAATCGTCCTTACTTTCAAAGACAAGCTTGTATGAGCAAGTTTGTTGGATTCTCGCGGCTTTTATGCAATTCCTAAACATTGAAGATAGATCGTTCGGCGAGACCTCATCGGGAACATGTTTTATAATACCACAATGAGTGGGGGTCTTCAGCCGAGCATCAGTGTATGTAGCACTGTTTAGCGCTTCAGCAAAAGACTTTGCTACATCCTTGTCGTCAATTATCACTTGCCACTCTTAGCTAAGGGGCCTCAGGTTCACTATATGGGTGCAGCAATCACCAGCAAGGCCCTCAAGATTCCTTGCGACTGTCGGGCTTTTTGAGTCCTTTTGGAGGTTGCTTGAGAATCACAGAGTAAAAAGGTTTTGCTGTATCCGGAGGGTTTATTACATTTGCACCTGCAGTCGCACTAGCCTTATTTTGTGCCGATCTGAAGAAGCTTAGGTGCTCAATAAGATCGTCCACAGTAGAATGAAGCTGATTGACCTGGCGAGTCAGTGTGTCTGTAACCTCCCCTGGGAGTATTGGTACCTCGTCAGGCTCATAGATTTCAAACTTGGGGAGGACTATTCTCTTCTCGTCACTAGTCTGGTGGCTCTTATCAGATCAGCAACCATGTCCTGGGGCTTGACACGATATGCAGAACGAATAGACATAGCGGCTAACTGCCATGGTTCATCCTTTGCCTTAGTCAGCATATCAGCTTTGAAATACTGTACTGCCTTCGCCACTATTTCATCATACTTATTACCCGCTTTGATTACTCGGAAGACGAAGTTCAAAACCGGCCTATAAACCAATTCTGGCTTCACACTGCTCATTTCCCTTTCGGAATAAAATGGCCTCTGACGCAGTAAGCAAAATCAGTGGGTGGTCAAATTTCAAATGTAAAATCACAGAGCGTAGTCCAATCTGAGTGGCCGGGGGTGGAGCAAGTAGTCATCAGATAATACTGAAATCACCCAAGAACAAGGGAAGTGTAAGGACCCCCTCACCTTTTCTCCGCAATTTGCGGGTAACTAAATACCAGCGAGTGCAATACAGCACTTCCGGGGGGTTTCTTCCCCTCTTCTGCTTGTTCCCAGTAGAAAATCAGCACCTTAATGATTTGGGGACAAAGATGGGGTTTTTAAATAAGAGCTGTGATATGTGAGCTAATTTTTTACTGATTAACGCTGTATTATGTATATTTTTTGGAAATAAATCTTATCTTAGACTGAATACATTTGGGAAACGGAAAGTGTCAACGCTGAAACCCTTCTAATCCCATTCGTGTCTTAGTAATTCATAGATAGGTATGCATTGCGAAGAACCTTTGTCCCGCCTCTCCTGGGAATATCATGGTCCATAAGATTTTCAACTTGACCACTTATTTTTTTTATAGTACGTGTTATTCATAATTTTTTCATTTCTACGCATTGCTGTGAAATCATGGTGGTTCTATCTTGCAATCGTATTTTGTACAATCTTGCAATCGTATTTTGTACAATAACTTACTGATAAAGGGTGTAATTTTGGGCATGAAATACTAAAGGGGTGCTACAGGGATAAATTCTTGGGTATCGAGTTATAGAAAAAGTTTGGTCAATAGCCAATTTGCCCAAGTTCATGCTTATGATATATTACTATAATAATAAGTGGTACATTTGGGTATCGAACATGACAAGGGGGCGCAGGCATGCTAAAGGATAAATATATGGGTATTGAATAGTCAATCAGAAGCCAAATTGCTAATGCTCATAGTTGAAACAAATATAGTGACTTGAAAGGGGTTTATGAGTATCGAATACTATTGAGGTAGGAATACTACAAGGGTAAGTTTTTGAATAAAAATACGCCGCCCAGATATTGACTTGCAACTTAATATGTTAATAAAGTAATCAGAGTGTCTGTTTACAGTTTATCTAATATTATAAATAAATAAGAGTATTGAGGAGCTATTATAGGGGTAAAATTTTAAGTATTAAGTTCTGAGTAATATTTCATTAAAAGCCTTTTTGACCAATATCATACTTAAAATATCGCAATATCATGATCCGGGTTACCTTTCTAGATATGAAATATTACAGGGGCAAAAATGGTATACTATTGGGGTAAATATGTGGGTGTTAAATAATTAATAATGTTTTGTCAGAAGCCAATTTCCCAATATCCATGCTTAAAATATACCGGTATAACTACTAGGGACAATCGTTTTGGGTAACAAATAATACAAGGGTATTACAGTGATTTGTGGTATCAAATATTGATTAATATTTGATATCAGAAGCCAACATCTGACTCATAATAAGCCATATTCAGTGCTTAAAATTCAATAATGCAAATTTTTCTGACATATAAGTATGAAAATTTTTCCCACAAATCTTCCAAAAGCTGCAATGGAATTTCTTTTTTAGTTTTCACCATTTACTCTATTATAATAGAGTTAATCTCAGAACTACTGGTGCATCCTTTTTTCTGAAAAGAGCCCTAATTTACGATAAATCATTCAGAATAAGATATTTTTCGTTTGACAAGTTGTTATTTTTAAACTTCTTATTTCGATATATGGATATGTTTGCTTGGCTTTCCGTTTTTAAAATGGTGTACATGGGTTGGGAGGGGTATTCAGGATCTTTCTCTTTGAAAGATAAATATTTTTATAGTTTTTAATGAATTCTCATATTTTTCAGATAATTCACCTTTTTTGTCTGTATTCCAATTTGTATCCTTTGATATGTCACCTTTTAGAATCAATTCTTGTGAAGGCTACGTAACTAAATATAATTAAAAAAAAAAAATGAGTTGCCCTATTCTGAAACAGCGTATCCACATCTTTGTTGTTCTTGCCCTTTGCTATTTCTCGTGCAATCTTTGATTGTTGGATTCTGTTCAACCCTGTTCAATTCTGAAGTTGTTCATTTCTGAAGTAGCCTATTCACACTTTAATTGATTTTACCACTTTGCTGTTTCTCCCACAATCTTCGATTGTTCATTTCTGTTCAAATCTGTTATGTTCTGTAGTTGTTCAATTCTGAACAGCGTCTTAACAATTTAATTGGTCTCGACTTTTTGCTATTTCTCGTGCGATGGTTGTTTATTTGAGCTAACCCAAAAACAACCTAATCAAAAAAAAACCTAAAATCCAAAATCCAAAAAAAGAGAACCTGTTCTTTTTTTTATTAAGTAAAGAGCGACCTCTTTTTTGTTTTTTTTAGTACTTACCCTTTTATCAAGCTTATAGACCGGATTCACTTAAAGCAGCACCGACTTTGAGTGCTTCCAAATTGGCAAAATAAATTGTTTTGGTAATATTCTGTTGAAAATCTTAATTCGGAAAACGTAGGCATTTAATAGCATTATTTTTTTTTCAGATTCAAATAACAACCCTATGCATCGCCATAAGTCTAAGTGCCACAGTGGCTTTGGTGTGTCTTTATTCACCCAAAGTATATATTATTGTATTGCATCCAGATAAAAACGTACGCAAATTGACTCTCAATGCAGCTACCTACAAGCGCCCACCTGCGGCTGCAATAGCAGCCGCTGTAGCACAGGCTAGCCACGGTAAGTCATTTATCCTCTTTTAATTTGTTTGAAGTGATCATTGTTGCACCTTCAAACTTGCCTCACTGAGAAAGGAATGTGTGAAAAGAAATTATCTCAAGGTTGATATTGACTTCCCCACAATTGTTATGAAGCTTAGCTGGAAGGTGTCCGTATAAAAGGAGACTGTCCTTATGTTGCTACAAGATAGATGAGGGCTTGTGGGATGAAGGATGATAGGAGTTGGAGTATAAAATAGCTTGCCTGGGGAAGGAACGCAAGAAATTACGCTGTTCACAGGTTAATAGCATAAGGAAGCTCAGCCACCAACAGTATAGCAGTTGAACGCTACTTTAGGAATCCAACAGATAATTTAAGCATTCAAAAAATGGAGACGAAATCAAGGTAAGGAAGTTAGTAGATTTTGTACTTAAATGAGGGGATACATTTAGCATTGGTCATAACACCCACGTAAACCATTTATCTTTAATATTAATTACCATTTCCCTTTAAAATTATCAATTTCTCTCGTTTTTTATTCTTTGATTATTTAAATCTGTCCTTAAGAGTTATATAAACAGTAGTTTTCATCAAGTTTTAAAGTCCTAAAAATGACTGCCCGTGATATCAATCTCAGAAAATATTTGTATGCGTATTATTTTGATCCTTGTGATACAATTCTTTTTTCCCTGCCGGTCTTAAACTGAAATTAAAAGTACCCAAAAACAGTCTTGAAAAAATGACAAAAAATGTCATCAAAAAGTCATAAATATAGTTCAACTGGCCTGACCATGAACAAAATAATTTCTAAAAATAATTATAATAAAATAAAGTATTTTATATAATAAAACTAATTTCTTGAGCATAAAATAAACGTTTAAGTGATAGGTAACACTAAACAGTTTTAGTGGGTGCTTTCCCAGTCTAATTGTTCAGCTTAAACAGGTTGCTTTCAAAATTAATTGATAGGTTCCAACGATTCTCGGGAAACAGAATCAATAATAGGTACACCACCTTCATCACCACGTGGTCTAAAGTTAGCGTGACGCTATTTCTTTCATTCCTTTGCTAGTGGTCGATCAGTACACCTGTGAGCACAATAAAGGTAACATATAGTGGCGAAAAGTCTTAAACTCTCCATTGAAAATTTTTGACACATATCTAAAACCACACAAGTTGGGACACTCCAAAGTTGAGAAAAGTTTGAAGCTTTGTCCAAATTGAAGATTGGGTAGGTATTCTTCTCCAGGTTTAGCTTAAGCTCAGTTATTTTTACTTCAGCCTCCCCAATCACTCAGATACGGTGCCAAGTTGGGCGGCCGTCCGAAGGTAAAACGCGGGTTCTTGTATGATATACCCCTACCTAATATTCTTCTAATATGTTTCTCTGACGCTCAATCCTAATGAAATATACCAGAGTAAGAGAAAAATATAATACTTTAGAAACAAATTTGGGCTATATATTTGCACATTAGGGGGGAGGATAAAGTATAGCGGGTCTGCATGCCTAATATGTTAGGTACAATTATTTTGTATTAGTATGCAAAATAATTGTACCTAACAAGTAAGAATTGTTTTCTAACTTCACACTGTCGAAATACTTTATCCCCAGCCCCACACCCTAATGTGCAAATATATAGCCCAAATTATGTATTTTCCATCAATTCTGTCACTTCTCATTGTCTTGTCTTACGCTAAGCTGAAAAGAAACTAACGAAACAAACACCGGTTCTATAATGCGTCAATAAATGAACGACTTAAATAAATGAACGATAGGGAGTTTATCAAACAAGTACCAAAACGCGTATATACATGAAAAGTCCCTTTCCAAGTTAAATATACCACTGAATTCAGCTCAAAGAGGAGAATCGGATGGTATATGCAAGAATATCCTAGTAAAATCCCCTGCAAAGATTTTTCTGGCAAAACCGCATATATGTAGCATTTTGCCCGTTCGGCAAAGTTGAAAAATCAACATTTTGCAGTGTCAGCGAACTTTGGCATGTATTTTAATTGCATAATTGGAAAGAATACTGTCTAAAACCAATCCTAACAACTTTAACTTGAATCCTGTGTCTAGCGTGGCGCAATGGGTGGGAAAAGTGCCACAGAAACTTGAGAAACTTTGAAGACGATTTTCCCGGAATAATGAAAAGTGTATTTACGCATTTTCACATTTGGACGGCTCACATTTGGTGGGCTTGTTAGACTCATCATTCGGTAATCTTAAATTGGAGCTAGATGTCTTTTTTTCTTCGTTCAAATCCCCACCAGTGAAAGTTTCTTATCTTTTCAAAATAATTTTCTCTGGTAATCTTTTACATTTTGTAAATGGTTCTATCAAACATATTAAACCAAGGACTATACTTAGTAAAAAAAAATATTCTATCTCCTGAATAGCTATGTGATTTCTTTTATTTCAGTACTCATTCTAGATTGAAGAAAATGTACTCAATAATTTTGAATGCTGTCTTCAGACGACTGAATCTAAATTGAAATCGGTCCGTATACATAACCCTGGAAATGGCAGAAACATTGAATTATTCTTATCTTTTGTGCTTGATTTGAATACGGATTAACTTGAAAAGTTTTTGAAAACATCCAAGAATGAAAATTTTTTTTAAATAAGTACCCTAGTTCATCGCAAAACACTCTAGTTGAACAATTATACAGGGGTTAGATTCTAAGCTATTTCGAATTTTTTTTTTTTTTTTATCGTATGTTACTCTATAATAGGGAAATACTAAATTGTCCACAGGAATGTACACTGAGTTGGAGGGGGGTCAGGGTTATTCACACACCCTAAATTTGAGATATTTCTCATTATCTCCTAATTTATCGTAATTATGATCCTAATTGTATATGAAAAGTGGCAAAACAATCATATTGAAGAAGAGGAACAGATCAAAACTAGTCATGAAAGAAATAAGCTACTACCAGTCTTTGAGGCGAGTGAAGTAGGGTGAGAGTGACTAAGACTTAAAGTTTTTTTTTATGCAAGTTTCGGCAAGTTATTTTTCTTCAGTCCCACAGTTTTAGTGTTTCAACGTAAGACGACAATTATGCTGTCATTCGATTGCTCAGATTCGCCTTTAACCATCTATTACTACTGCTACTACTACTAACAACTCACTGTATCACCCATCCACCTGAGGCCAACACAGCTACGCAAGCTCCTCCTCCAGCCATACCTATTCAGAGCCTTCCTCTTTTGACCCTCCCAAGAAGTCCCAATTTCCCCTAAGTGTTTCCTTGCCGCATCCTCCCACCCCATTCGGAGACGACTTGCTTTTTATTTGGTCCTAGATGGTTAGCCGACAAGGACTATCTTTGGCAATCTGCAATCCTTCATCCGCAGAACATGTCTCAGCCATCTCAACTTTTCTCTCATTACAGCCCTAAAAAGCGGGACTGAACCACATTTTTCATACATCTGACTGTTTGAAATACAGTCAATCATGCGGGTACCCAAAAATCCATAAAAAATTTCTCTGGAATTTGCTTTGTATTTTTTTAGATGGAAAACCCGTTAAAACATCGCTAAAAATCGTTCAATAAAAGACAATTTTCCTACTTTTCGGAAAATTTTGACATTTTCTAAGAGAAACCGTAAGTAATATCATAATTTTGAAACGCTGACTGGATAAATCTAAAACTAATGAATCCAATTATGACAGTATCTTGACTTTTGGTGCGGGTTACATCTGTGAGCATATATATATATATATATATATATATATATATATATATATATATATATATATATATATATATATATATATATATATATATATATATAATATATATATATATATATATATATATATATATATATATATATATATATATATATATATATATATATATATATATATATATATATATATATATATATATATATATATATATATATATATATATATATGTATATATATAAATATATATATATATATATATATATATATATATATATATATATATATATATATATATATTATATATATATATATATATATATATATATATATATATATATATATATATATATATATATATATATATGTATATATATGCTTATAACTAGTTTCGAGAACACCTTTATCCCTAGCACATCCTTAGGACAAATTGTTTTTGCAAGTTCATAGGCAGTGAACTTGTGACAATAGTGAGTTAAAAAGAAGTAATTTTTCATATTTTCTGTATGTGCATGTATATTGCTCAGCTATAGTCATGGGCACCCATATGGGGGCAGAGGGGGGCTTGAGCCCCCCCCCCCTCTGGCTGAATGATGGGGCCTTATATTTTATATTTTTATTTTGAGATTTCTATTATACAGCTTTGGAAGTGCTGATTAGACCAGGTAAGCCCCCCCCCCTAAAATTCATCTTATGGGCGCCCATGGCTATAGTTTAATAATATCCGACACTTCTGAATAAAGGGAGTTTGCCTATGAGGTCAATACCTTACAACTGAAGCCAATTTTGTGAATCTATTTCTGAAAACAAGAGAATAACTGAAAAATAAAGTAAAATTACCAAAAATAAAGAAAAAGTAAATTAATTTAATAATATAATTTTATTGTGGCAAGGCTTATATAAAGTTTAATTCACCCAAGTATTTCAAAAATATTTTTAACTGCGTTGATAATTGGAAAGATTCCTTTACCACACTCTCCACGGAAATCATCAGCTTCCATCGCCCAAATCATAATACCACCTAACTGGTTCATGCCAGCAAAATACGCCTTTTCCGTGGCACTATCAGCATCGTCATAACAACCCCAGAAGTCATGAAGATGTGCATAAGGTGCCATTGCATCCCAATCAAATATAACCTCAGCACCTTCACTGATTTTACGACATATCTCAGGGTAGCTCATAAAACCTGCTGATTGTGTATACGGTCCAGGTGGGTACAACTTCGTTATTTCTGCTTTAAGCCCATAATTAAGAGGATCTGCCAATGTATAAGTATGTCCGTATGTACTAATGCCTAAGGTAAACTTCGATAGAGGTATATTTTTAGACGAAAGGTATTGGAAGGTATATGCCCAGTTCTTTTTGGCATCATCACCAGTATCACTTGGCATGGGGTTGAGTGCAGAATGATGATAGGTATACATACCGTCCGCGATAGTATGATAGTCATAGGTCATAACATTAAAATAATCAATATAATTAACAAGCTCGGGTAAATCATACCCAATGTCAAGCAACATCTCCGCAGCGGGTATGGCAGCAGTTACCAGAAGCTCACTTCGACCCGGTGCTCGTACTATACTTGAGAGTGCCTCTTTTAGCTCTTTTATAAGCAGCACATAATTATCTCTATCTTCGGGCCTGCTACCTTCTCTATGCCCAGGGTACTCCCAATCAACATCAATACCGTCAAAATCAAATCTTATGACATAATCTATGACACTGACGATGAAATGCTGTCTTCCTTCATTCGTTAGACTTAAATTGGAAAATTGAACAGACCCAACGTTCCAACCACCAACTGCAAGCAGAAATTTTGCTTCTGGATTAACTTCTCTCAGTCTAGTAAATTTTCTAAAACTATCCTTCGACGTGGGTCCGCCACCTTCACAATCATTCATATCCAAGTAGGGATCAACAGAAGCCATCACATTAACACCATTAGTCAACCCTGTAAAAGCATATACGTAATGGGTACATAATGTCGGGTCTATTTGGTCAACATTAAAGGCCCCTAGGCTCGCTCTATACGTGGACCAGGATCCCCAATAGCAGAATAACGCAAGTGAACACAAGCTTTGCTGTAAATATGCAATCAGAATTATTGAAACTATCCACTGTTTGTTAAACATATTTCAGTTCACACCGCACAGCTTTAATTATACTACTTTGTAAATGCTTATAACTTGAACAAGAACTGCACAACTTTTTTGTTAAGTATGCGTGATTTGATTTTATCTTATCATTGGGAAAATAGAACTTTCTAAAAATGACGTAAATAAAGTTGTTCTTTGATCTTGCTATCATATAGTTTTATTTGTTTTTGAAAAGAGTTCTGAAAAATTTGCCAAATTTGAGAGTCATCAAAAACAATTGTTTTTCTGAGAAATTGTGATGACCCTAATCAAGGGGCTATGATAGAAACAAATTTGTGTACACCAAAGTTATTGAGGAAATTGTAGTACACAGATGGAGAAAAGATTAAACATATTGATGTAACATAAGTATTATTTTCAGGGGGCAAATTTATTTTGAGGATGGGAGAGGCTACGGAAATAATTTTTTCTTTAATGTAGGCTATAACAAATTTCTGGAGGTATATTTTTGGGGAGTGCCGAATATACCAAGAATCACTTAGCCAGTTCCATCGCTAGGTTGTATATATATTTGTTGTATGTATATGTTGAACTTTGTTGTATGTATATGTTGAGCTAGGTTACGTGTATATGTTGAACTTTGTTGTATGTATATGTTGAGCTAGGTTGTATATATATGACATGATATATTTTAATCCGTCAATTAGTTATAAAATAGAAAATTCTACAATATTCAAAATTCAGAAAAATTTGTCAAAGAAGGCAAAAATTAGAGCGCATTTGTCAAAACGTATAAGTTATGAATTGTCAAAAGCACAAAAAAAAACTCGGCACAAAGCTTTGAGAATAATTCTGCGACCTGGAGTAAACCGGCGTCAGTTTTGGAGCTTTTACAGCCGCTTTCCTAGGGAGTCAGGATATAAGAGAGAACATTCTTGGGTTAAGGAGGAGGGTTCAGCCAAATTTCCGACACAGTTCGTCACGACGGACAAAAAGGGGGTCGACTTCAAATCCTTTTACATAAAAAGATAAGGCAAGAGGGAACCTCCGTAGATGATTTGTAGTAATCTCTTCTGATTACTTTCTATCCCTTCTTCTTTTTTCAGAGCGAAATACCAAAAAGGACATATATACTCTAATGGTAGCTTTGGTAAATATCCAGATGGGTTTGGTAAAATAATTCCTTAAAGGAGAAGATTATAGATGGATGAACACACGCAGTGCCAAATAAAGTGTTTCTCAGGAAACCTATCTAATGTCCAATTGAGGCGTAAACAATTTTGGAAATCTTTTTAATATTCCACCACAATTAATTCTAAAACTCTGATATTCTTTCAGGGCCGGCACTGCTATCAAGTAACAAGTCTATTGAAGCAGAAGGTAAGAACAAACTCCACAAAAATACTTTTAAAATAATTTGTTTTTTGCATTTTATCTTAAAAAATTAAGAAGCACAAGAATATATTGTTTTATTTACTTTTTTAGGTTAATATTCTGTTTATATTATTATTTTTCCAATTAGTGGCATAATATACAAAGTACAACAAGTACTTTAGAAATATAGTTATGATATGTTACAGTTCGAATTGTAAACAAACAAACCTAGTAAATTTGACTATGGGCTTCCATCAGCAAAACAAACAGAAAGGGGGAACTACCTCTTATTTTGTTTAAGGGGATACTTCTTTCCATGTAGGAACATGAACAAGACAGTTATTTTTTATTAGCTTTAAAGGAAAAAAGAACTCAATTCGTATTGACTATTCTTAATTATGTATTGGAACAGAGTAAAGTAACTTCCACGCTACATATTTGTAATTTTCTATAAAAAGACAACAATTTTAGAAGTGTCAATTCACGAAACTGTAGGGAAGGGGGGTGGGGCAAAGTGAATACTTCAAAACCTAGATGATCAATTTTGTGGTATTTCGATTTTCGAATGGATATACAAAAAAAAGGCATTCTTTAATGAAATTACCAAAAAAAGATATTGTTCAAGGGAAATACCAAAAAAAAGGTATTTTTCAAAATTTAAGATTGTCTTCATTAAACAACTTGGTTTTTACCCAAGTAGTTGGAGGCAACAAAGTACCAAGGACACCAAAATACAAAACATTTTTTTTGCCTCTTGGACCATCTTTAGGTCTATTCATACATGGAATAGTTTAAGAATTTTCTTTCGTTTTTTTTTTAAATTATGAACATTTTTCAGGCAGTATCTCATTTTAGTCAATGTTGCCGCGTTGAATTCGACGACGCTCTTGCCTGTAAAAATTTAAAAATCAACAATAGGTCAGATTGCAAAAAAATATCTATAGCTGCAATGTAAAGCTACACCTACTGAGACTGTTCGGTGCTGGATGTTTTTAGCTTGAAGGTTGCTGATTCTCGCCCGGGTTTCTTTTCTTTAAATTTGATGCCGGCTGCTACTGTCAAAAACTCATAACTGAATATAGAGGTTTTCTTATTTAAAAACCTAATTAACGGTTTTTAAGATATATATGTTTGTCTAAGTTTTCACATAACCAATCACTGAACTGTAAGTAAGGAGCTACTAGACCCAATAGTAAGCGAAACTGAAAAAACGGAATTTCGATAACAATAGATACATAAAAAGAATTGACTTTTATGCTGATTACTAACATATCAATTAATTAAGTTTAATATTGCCCATTAAAAGCTACGAGCCAGAGAAAATTTGCCTGATTTCCGAAAGAGGGTTGAAAGACCCCCGAAATGTCAAGCGATCTTAATGAAATTGCACCATCAAATCTAGCATATCAGAGAACTCTATTGTAGATGTTTCAAGCTCCTATCTACAACAATGAGGGATTTTGTATATTTTTTTTTTTTTTGCCATAAGAAAGATCATGGATGCGTGTTTATTTGTTTTTTTTTGTGTGTTTTTTCTTTTCAAGAGGTGATTGTATCAAACCTATAGTCCTAGAAGATCGGGAGAGAGCTCATTCGAACGGAAATAAAAAGTTCATGGGCCTTTTTTAGTAACCAAAATGATTGGGAGGCACCTAGCCCCCTCCTACGCCCAATCTTCCCCAAAGGCAAAATTTTAAGATAGCTATTTGATTAAGCATAGTTGAAAGGTCCAATAACTATGCTTTTGGTGATGAAATGACCCTCCAAAATCCCTGGCTGTAAGCTACGCAGTTTGCCCATATTGTTGACATAAAGTATTTGTTATTGGTAAACATAAGAAAATTTTTCTGATTAATTTTCTACAGGGAGGGGGGGGATTTTCCATGGGGAGAATTTTCCGTGAGGATGAAATTTCCCGGAGTAGCTATCCAGGAGAAATAGTACACTGGGGGGGGAGATTTTGTGGCATGACTTAGAAAACGCTGAGATCTCAAAATTTTGAATTTGGAGTTAATGTATTTCGCTTCAAAATGGCTCACATGTATTTTATCCAAACAAGATCGTTAATATATTCAATGGCGCAGAAATTAAATGACAAAAAAGAAGTTTTTTTTCAACTGAAAGCAAGGAGGAGCATTAAAACTTAAAACGAACAAAAACTATTCCATATATGAGGGGACTGCACCATACTCACTCCTCGCTCTTTACACTAAAGTCGCAAATTCGTTTAAGAATACTTCTCGTACAAATTCAATGACTCTTGTGCTTGAGCAGTCTTTCTTAAAGAATTATGACAAAGAATCAAGCTTTAGCGTAAACAGCGAGGGTTGATGAAGGAGTAGTCCCCCTCAGAGGCGGAATAATTTCCGTTCGCTTTAAGTTTAATGTTGCTTAAGTTTTGCTTTAAGTTTTTCTTTTAGAAATTCCCTCTGTTTCCATAATTCCACTTTAATACCGTGTGAGAATATGTCCACAAAGTTCACTAATTCTTCTTCTTTTGTTTTCAGTTGCTGATTCCACGCTGAATGAAAGTGTGAAACTACAAGTGATGCAAACCTTAAATAGTGGACATGTGATTGTGAATAACTTAGCCGAGGAATTAGATAGCCAAACAGAGGGCCCTCATGAGGGGACGGTTCTGTTATGATTAACTCCAATAAAAGTCGGGAAAGAGTGGCTATAAACAAAGTTATGCCTGTAAAACTGTTTCAGAAAATTTTTGCAATGACTGGAAAATCTTCATAGCCAAGCCACAAGCTATTAACAATCCATAATTTTGTTTTAAGACTGTTTTAAGGTATACAAAACAAATGGCATTCTTTTCAATGCTCAGGCCATATATTCCTCAACGTCATAAATAATAAATAAGTTAAGATTCAATAAATAGATAAAAGAAAAAGAAAATCGATAGAACACAAATAAAATACCGAAAATAAAAGATAAATAAAATTAAACAAAAGAAAAACTGAACAAAGAAATTTAAAATCAACATAAATACTCGTTAATAAAACGACCATGAGTGTACTCTAAAATCAGAAATACCGATTCTACCAGCAAATAATTAATTAAATTGCACTAATTAGACCCAATTAATTTCAACACATTCAAAAGCTAATTCGAACATAAGTAAAATTAAAATACACATACAAAAAACAACACACACACACAAAGCTGGTGTGAAACGTGAATTTCATTCTAAGGAGGGGAACGAAGGGGTATTCCCTTAGGCATACTTTACACTTACGGTGGAGGCGGGGACAAGACTTTGCTACCTTTTGCTTTTCAAGCGTAAACTGGTCTAACTTTAGGCACTGATTATGCTTTGACCATTTCGTGCACAACAATCCGAAAAGAGGTGTGCAGCACAATGTATATTTGAAAGGAGAGCGGAAAAACTGAAAAATATGTTTAGGACCTTTTTTTACTATTATAAATAAGCAATTGTTTGAAAAAGGAAGATTTTCTTGGGCATCCAGGATACAATGAAAAGAACTTAAATTAAAAAAAGAAACAAATCCAACTATAGTTAGAAATTATAATTAGAATATCTATAGCTCTATATGCCTATAGTTAGAAACTTATAGTTGAGACCTAACTAGATTTTAGTAAAACGGGTCGCGACTATGATAGGTTGGATTATAAATGTCAGTTTGACAAAAGACGTTACATAGCACCTTTTGAACTGCGATCATAAATCATAGCTAAAAGTTTCTATGTTCTTGATCAATTTTGGAAAACATATGTATTTCTACATTCTTTAGCTTATTTCAGGAAAATAATACGTTTTGTAAAAATATGAATTATTATCTTGACAACCGACTAGATTTTAGTATCTTGAATCGCATGATTTTTTCTAAATTTGGCCGGTGGATTTAGTAAGTCAATATTTGAAAGCGAAACTTTATAAAGATCAAGTAAGACAACATTCTTTAAAGACAAATTTTTTGGAACAAAAACATTACCTGACATTTAAACAAGGGGTAGCCAACTCTCAACAGCCTGGTGTATATCTCTGAGTGCTACCTGTACAGCCACGCGGAGCACACATCTGCCAAGTCAGATCTCTTCACGCCACGCATGGCATACGTTAGATATGCATGTCACGAGCTCCCAGATGTACACAGTTATAGAAAGTGGGCAACACCTGGCATTTAAGCTTGCAAAAACGTGTTGTATTCTGCATTTGTTTTAGAAGTTGCAGATAATATTTATTAAAACTGCGCCAAAAAAAAATATTAGTTAAATATATTCCAGATCATTGAATATTATCAGTAATAACATTCCGCTAAATACATCTTGAAGCGAAAAAGCTAAAGTGTTTGAAGAAAACATTTTATTGATGGGTTGAGGGATACCAATTCCCACCTCACAGAAAACAGTTCGCGGTAACGAACTGTAAGTAAGGAGCAACCCGGTTCAATAGTAACCGAAACTCTAAGAAACAGAATTTTGATACCAGTAGATGCATCAAAGGAATCTACATCAAGAATACATCAAAAGAATCTGAAAAACGGATTACTGTTATTATTATACTTTAACGGATATTGTTATTATACTTTATACTTATTTATCATATGTGTTTCTTATTACTTTAAATGCCATTATTTTTTCCTTAGATATTATCTAATTAAGCGGTGAGATTCAGATTCTTGTGTTATTCACTTTCTTATCAAACAGATCGTGGTATCGAACTGCAAGTAAGGAGCGACCCGGCTCAATAGTAACCGAAACTCTTAAAAACAGAATTTTGAACCGGTAGATACATCAAAAGAATCAGATTTTAATGCGGATTACAAATATGTACGTTTCATCAAGTTTAGTTTTACCCATCAAAAGTTACGAGAGAAAAAATTTGCCTTATTTTGAGCTGAGAAAATTTGCCTTATTTTCGAAAAAAAGGGGAAACATAGAATCTTAATGAAAATCACAAAATCAAATTCAGCGTATCAGAGAACCCAACTGTAGAAAAGTTTCGAGCTCCTATCTGCAAAAATATAGAATTTTGTATTTTTTGCCATAAGAAGGATCACGGATGCGTGTTTATTAGTTGTTGTTTTTTCCCAAGGGTGATCGTTCCGACTCAGTGGTCCTAGAATATTGCGAGATGGCTCATTCGAATAGAAATTAAAAGTTCTAGTGTCCTTTTTAAGTGACCAAAAAAACTGGAGGGCAACTAGGCCCCAGCCCACGCTCATTTTTACCCAGAGTCACCTGATCAAAATTTTGATATAGGCATTTTCTTCTGTAGCCGAAAAATCTAATAACTATGTCTTTGAGGATGACTTAATCCCCTATGACTTAATCCCCGGGGAAGAAGTTTACGTGAGAGGATCTTTCCATGACGGAATTTTTTATGGGGGAAAGGGATTTTCCATGAAGGGGGCGCCGGATTTCCCAGCATTATTTAAAAACGATCAGAAATTAAATTAAAAAAAAGTTTTTTCAACTGAAAGTAAGAAGCAACATTAAAACGAACAGAAACTATTACGTAAGGGGATTCACCCCTCGTCAATACCTCACTCTTTACGCTAAAATGTTTTAGTACTTTCATAGAGCTATTTATAAGCCCTTTGTGAAATTCGTTGTGAAAGCCCTTGTGGCAATTCGTTTTCACTAGTCCTGAGTAGCACAAAGGGAGATCCAATATGGTATTCCGCAGTCAGTATGGGACCACAGATGTATCTTTCCACCAAACTTTGCGCACGGCTTAAGTCTTTTCATGGACTCCACCAAAAACGAACTAAGAGGAGCGATTTTTCCCCTTCGTAAAAAGTTCATTTATAGTATCAAAAGGTGAAAGTGGCATTTTTTCGCTCCCATTTGAATTTTTGCAAAAACAGAACTTCTGGTGGCACTTTCCCTACCTGCAAAGTTTTCTGGCGGCACTCTTATGCGAAGATTGTTCTGGCTCAATATAATACCTAAGAAAGTGGAAAAAACAACATTCTGCTTTTCAAATATGTCAACTGAATTTATCTTCTATAGAATAAAATTTTCGGTATGGCCTTAACCGTAGATGGATTTCTGCATAAAGATCATATTAATCAAATGTCTTCCGTAATCTTTCACTTTGCGTAGTAATTTATTTATGATTCTACTGAGTTAAAATCTTGCTTGTAAAAATGATTATTCATCAATGACAACTGAAAAACCCAAAATATATTTTTCAGCTTTTTCAACCTCTACTGAGCAACATACCGCTCTTTGATTTATAGCAGCCGATCTACTTTGAAGAAAGTCGAAATTTATTACTTACACGACAATGCCATCTATTCTAAGGAATATTTTTCTGTAATAAGGCAAAAATAATTTCTTTACTTATTTTTTAGTTGATTCATCAATTTCTATTTAATTAGTGATTAAACTAATTCAATGTTTACTTAACTTATTAGAATTTACAGTCATCTATTTTAAAAGTCTATTTTTGTGTAATGAGCCAAATTATAATGATTACCTTGCCAATTTCTGAAAGAAGCGTTTTTAAACTCTTCTCTTAATGTTTTCTTAATCGGTAGAGCTCGAATTACGATTTCCTCTTCTTCCTTATAAGATTTAGGTCATTTCCGTAGAAGGAAAATAGATTGAATTTTGACTTATTAATTTTAACTCGTAAACTGAATAAGATTTCACAACAAGGGAGGTAATTTGCTATGGGGCAGGGGGGACAACTGCCCCTCTTAGACCTCAGTTTTTTGCCCCTCCCAGACCCTAGTTTGCCCCCCCCCCCAATCTGAAATTTAGTTTCTTCCAAAATCTTGCGAAAACTAAGATAATCCTGCATAACTCAAGCATCAACAGAAACAGATCAGTTATTTAGTACATATTTAACTTTATAGTACTTTTAGAGTACTAAATAGTACCTTTATGATACCAAACCGCTAATTTTTTTTAGTTTTTACTGTCATTTTCACTTGATTTGGGAAAATTGGCTACAACTTCCCCCCTCCCCCCAGGATTTTGACGAAATTACGTTCCTGTTCGCAACCTAAAGTGATTAATCCAGGCTAAGGGAAGGAGTAGAGGTGTAAATAATATGTGTCATCAACAGTGCATACAGGCCTCACTGTTTAACGAAAAGTAACTAAAAGGTTCGAAAAAGTAACTTTTTTCGTTCGAGCTGATGTTTCATAGTAGCTGGAACAACAGAAAAGTAACTTTGGATTTACTTTTTAGTAACTTTTACTAAAGATAGTTAACGAGCAGCTTTAATAAAGTAACTGAAAATCATTATCATCAGTGCTATTAATATCAGTTTGAAAGTATTATTAGACTAAATTATAATGAAACAGTAATGAATACAATTGAAACTCATTAAGAATATACCCTTACAAACCTAATAAGTCAGTAGTTACTTCACAACTGTTCCAGGTGGACGTCACTTCAAGTAACTATAGCTAGTGTAAAATAAAAAGTTAAAGTAAAGTAACTATAGTTCTATAGTTAAAGTAAAACTACTAGGATTTGCAACCTGAAATGCAGCCAAAGATAATAAGAACAGGAGGCCTGTTTTTTTAAGAAACCACCATTCCCTATCATTCCTGATTATCCATGTTTTTTAAAGGAACTAACTTACTGTAGCAGCAAGTTCTGATCATACCAGATAGTTACTGGCTAGATGGGGGACTGAAATGATTCCAGAGTACCAAGGACATCAAAATGAAAACATTTTTCCTTTAGACTAATCTTGGGTCTATTCGTACCTGAAAACCATAATTTTCAAATATTTTTCTTTTGCGTGTTTTAAAATTATGAATTTTTAGGACAAAATCAGATTTTCGTCGGTGCTGCCAAGTTGAACCGTGAAAATAAATAACTAATTACGGCCTGTTTTCACGAGATTCCCGAAAACGCTTTCCTGCTCGGTAACACGTCTCGAAAACCGCTGGAAAGTGAAAATAAGTAAGTGGAAAACGAAGACGACACTTGGATCGCGGAAACTAGTGGAATAAGTTCCAGGGCTACTATCTAGCTTACCTGTACTTTGGAAAAGAAACTGGTCGTCATTATTTGTGCCACAAAATTTTCTTTCACAAATGTTGCCACGTTTTTCGACCTGTTTGAAAATTACGCCAGAAATTTGGTTTCCAGCCCCACTTTCCACGACCTGTCTGGATTCGCTTTTCTAAAGAGCAGAAAGCGTTTCCAACTCGCTTAAAACCGAATGGAAAGTTATTCCTATCCGTTTTCATCCACGGAAACCCGTGGCAAGTTATTCAGGATCTGCTTCCAAGTCGCGAAAACCGCCTAAAGGCCAAATTTTCGCCCGTAAATCTCAAACAAGAACTGTTGATTCCCAAAGACAACGCCACCTTCAAAGGAAATCTATACCTTCTTAAGTTGCTTGGTACCATATTTTTTGGTTATTTTTGTAAATTTTTCACCAATGTTTCTTTTCTTTAGTTTGGTGTCCGCTACAACCAAAGTTGCATAAAATCCATGCTGAGTTCTCCTTCATTAAAAATTGAGTTCCGATTTTTCCTAATTTCTAAAGATATATAGAGTTGTATAAGTTTACACTTAACCAATCAAAACAGATTACATTTTCACTGTCCTTGGTACTTTGAGTTTTCTTTCATTTTTTTGTATTTTAATTTTACTTTTCGCTTGAGATGGCTGATGAATATACGACCGAAATATTCACTTTGATTTTATTTTGAAGGGTTATTACAGGCTAGGGGTAGGTATAGACGTTTAAAATATACCTATCTTCAAAAGCGCATAAAAATAATACGGAAAAGGGTCCTGTTTTATTAAGAAATAATTATCCCTTATGATTCATTACTATCCATGTTTTTCTTTAAAGAACTAAGCTTACTCAAGTTAAATAGAGAAGAGCTTACTCCAGTAGTAAGTTCTAATCAATCCAAATAAACGTTGAGTGGGGAATGAACCCCTAGAATACCAAGAACACCAAAATGGAGACAATTATTTTGCCCCCTGGACCCCCCTAAGCTTAGCTCATTTCATACCTAAATACCGCAATTTTCAAAGATTTTTTCTTTTGGTTGTCTAAAAATATGAAGTGTTTAGGACTGAATCACACTCTTGTCAGTGTTGCCATGTTGAACCGTGAAAATAAAAAAGTACAAAATATAAGAAGATCATGACGAATTTTCATAAGACATTAAATAAAATACAATATATAATACACACGCATACATTATATATATATATAAATTTTGATAGAGTCCTACCGTCATTACATTTACCTCACAAGAATTCAGCCAAGACTGAAAAAAGGGCTATTGATTCTTGGTATTCGAATTGATTGAAAATTTGAACTTATTTCCTTTTTGCAATATTTGCTCTTTTTGCGATAGTCTTGCACGCTTTTTAGACACGGGTTCATTTTTTGGGCCACTGATTTCATTTTATACTGCATTTTACTATTTTTGTAATTAAATTTGTGTACATGAGTTACGCGAGTAAACAAATAAGTATCAAAAACTGTCCATAAGACAGTTGAAACTAAAAAAAAATTAAATTTTAATATATCTTTAAATAGAGACTTGGGTGAGTAAATGTACAGACATTTAATTATAAAAATTATTTAATACAGTATAAAGTACAAAGTAGGTAGACGATCAAAATGAGCCTGCGTCTGAATGGCGAACAGGACTAGCTGCAAAAAGAGCAAATATTGCAAAAGCTGAATAGGCTTAGGGATTCATATCCAAAATTTGTATGTATTTCAACATTGTAAAAGTTGTAAGCACTTTATGGCTTTATTTTTCCCGACTTTTATGCATTTTATAGTAGTATGCTTTTCAGTGATCGCTTTGGTAATAAAACTATCGTTTATATGGCGTCTTAGCAAGAATTTCTTTATTGTTCTATCCTCTTTCTTTTGTAGAAGGAGCTACATTCTCCTTGCTTCTTTATTTGGCGACTTAGCAAGTTTGTTTATGTTCTATCCTCCTTCTTTTGTAGAACAAACTACATCCTCCTTTATTTGACGTCTTAGCAAGAATTTATTTATAGTTCTTAGTTCCTTCTTTTCAAGAAGGAGCTACATCCTCCTCCTCTGTTATTTGGCGTCTTAGCAAGAATTTATTTACTGTTCTATCCTCCTTCTTCTGTAGAAAAAACTACAGCCTCCTTCCTCCTCCTCCTTTATTTGACGTCTTAGCAAGATTTTATTTATAGTTCTATCATCCTTCTTTTGCAGAAGGAGCTACATCCTCCTCCTCTGTTATTTGGCGTCTTAGCAAGAATTTATTTACTGTTCTATCCTCCTTCTTTTGTAGAAAAAACTACATCCTCCTTCCTCCTCCTCCTTTATTTGACGTCTTAGCAAGATTTTATTTATAGTTCTTAGTTCCTTCTTTTCAAGAAGGAGCTACATCCTCCTCCTCTGTTATTTGGCGTCTTAGCAAGAATTTATTTACTGTTCTATCCTCCTTCTTCTGTAGAGAAAACTACATCCTCCTTCCTCCTCCTCCTTTATTTGACGTCTTAGCAAGATTTTATTTATAGTTCTATCATCCTTCTTTTGCAGAAGGAGCTACATCCTCCTCCTCTGTTATTTGGCGTCTTAGCAAGAATTTATTTACTGTTCTATCCTCCTTCTTTTGTAGAAAAAACTACATCCTCCTTCCTCCTTTATTTGACGTCTTAGCAAGAACTTATTTACAGTTCTATCTTCCTTCTTTTGCAGGAGGAGCTACATTCAGCTCCTCTGTTATTTGGCGTCTCAGCACGAATTTATTTACTGTTCTATCCTCCTTCTTTTGTAGAAGGAGCTACATCCTCCTTTGTTTGGCGTCTTAGCAAGAAATTATTTATTGTTTTATTCTCCTTTTTTGTATGACAAGGTTGTACTTAGAAAGAAATCTTTGTTGTGTCCAAATCTTATGGTAAAGAACATGCACTTACTTTGTGAATGTAGAGTACTTGTTTGCATTTTGCCGTCTTACTCTCCCCATAAGGGAGGGTAAGTAGGCAGTGCCTTCACCCCTGGAAGACAAAAATAATTTCTGAAAAGCATAAAATATTGTATTGTTTAGCAATTTTTGACAAGTGCACTGGTGCAAGAAGATAGTAATTTGAGTTAAAAACATTCTCTTAGCCCAATTTTCAAGTTAAATCAATTGGTACAGTCCATTTTCTACATGTCTCCAACAAGTTCATAAAAGAACAAACTCAGCGTTTTTAGAGTATCATATTTTCGACAACACGATTATTTTTTAGTTTTTTTTTTCCCCATAGTCTATTTTACCTTTATAGTTAAAACCTAAAAAAATAGATACGTGTTGGCTTGAATAAAAAGAACCTTAAGACAATTATTATTCAACTCGTGTAAAATTCGTACCTTTTTAAAATTCGAGCACCACACATAGGCTACCCAATTATGATGGAATAATAATTAGAAATACAGTTTGGACCTAGATTAAGAGGGTCGGGTCGTAGCCCCCTTTTCTCTAGCGATGCACACTTGTTACTCCATCCCCTCCTACCAAACATACAGGATAGTAACACATCCATCTATTAAAAGCTTTCAATTGTATACAGTCGTATTGTCCCTTGTACTCATTAACAAAGGAACTAAAAAAAGTTGAAAATTTGTAAATATCTCAAACACATTTACGTAGCTCAGACAAAAACTAAAATTTTTGCTGGGTGTAACCAAGTCAGGTTTTACCCATGTGAACTTTTCAAGGAACAGAAAAATTTCTCATAGAAATCAGGAAAATCTTGGTAGGACACAGTTGCTCTCCATCTCCCACGCCTAAATCTAAAAAAATCCTTTCTTAGGAATCTCAATAAAAAAAAAAAAAAAACATTTATAAGGGAAAGTACATTTTAGTCTTGATGTTAGGATTTTAGTGCTATTTAAAGGATTTTTTTTGTCCAATGGTCTTAAAAGTCTTCAAAATACTTCCTGGAAGGGGAGGGGAGTGCTAGACTGCTATAGTCGCAGCCCCTTTTGCAGGCCAGAAATTTGAAAAATAGCTTCAATCATAAAATTTATCTTTATATATATATATATATATATATATATATATATATATATATATATATATATAATATATATATATATATATATATATATATATATATATATTATATATATATATATATATATATATATATATATATATATATTAAAAATGACTGTGATAAAAGACATCACTAACATGACTCATACATATCATTCTGTTTGGAAATGGGACACTAAGGAACTTCTTTTGTTTTTTACATTTGAAAAGTGTAATTAATTACCGAGACGAAAATAAATTAAATAAAATATTCCAATTATGAAGACTGCTAGTGTTGCGGCCCTTTTGCAGGGCCATAAATTTGAAAAAAGCTTCAATCATGAAATTAATCTTTATTTTTGTTTTATATATATTAAAAATGACAGTGAAAAAACACATGACTAACATAACTCGTTCATATCATTCCATTTGGAAATGGGACGATAAGGAACTTTCTTTGTACTATACATGTTGAAAAGCAACGAAAATAAACCAAACAAAATATTCTAATTATTAAGACTGCTAGTGTTGTGGCCTCTTTTGCAGGGCCAGAAATTTGGAAAAAAAATTCAATCATAAAATTAATCTTTAATTTTAGTAGATATATATATATTAAAAATGACAGTGGAAAGAAAACCTGACTAACATGCAATGAGAATAAAAGGTTTAGCGCAAGAGATCTGGAGAATCATCATTAACACTACTATCGTCTTCATCCTTGATTTTATCCCACCTCCAAATCGTCTGATCATCACACACACAAATAATAACTGAGCCATCACGTGATATGGCAGTTTGTCTCACTGCTGTGTTGCACTTCGGATGTGATAGTACAACATGTTTAGCCTGTATCAAATTATCAATATCTAGGTCCCATACATAAGTTTTGCCAAATTGATTCCCAAGTGCGAGCACTTTATTATTTACATTCAAACCAAATCTGATATACCAAAGTTCGCAATCGGCCACAGTTAAAACATGAAGTTTACTAATTTGCGAGCCTTTAATTTCAGAGCTGTTAATTTTCCCTGGTTTCCAAAGGACAATCTCATTTTCGCATGCCTTTGATGCCACAAAATCACCAATCCAACGAACACAGTCCACATAGTTTCTATGTATATCCCTAGTAGAGAAAACTGGAAAGTTGACCTGAACTGTTTTAAAATGTTTATTATTTTGTTTAGCTGAATCCCATAGAGCTCTTTTCATTAGCTCACTCCCAATATCCCAAATCTTCAATGAGTGGTCCATCCCTCCAGAAACAATCCACCTCCCATCCCTACTAAAATCCGCACTGATTGCTTCACTTCTATGCCCATCAACCCCACCTAATACAGCAATTAGTTTATCAGATCTTATATTCCATAATCGAATTGAATAGTCTTTTGACACACTCATTAGTACATCAGTTAACAAGGGGTGGAATTGTAATTCATTAATAGCTGTACCATGACCAATATAATTCTTTATACACTTTCGTGTCGCTAAGCTGAATACGCGAATTACGCCCTTTTCGCCAGCAGCTGCGAGAATTGGCCTCCCAGTTTCTTTATCAAAAGACCACGCACATGTAAAAAATTCTTCAGCATGAGGACCAGGGCTTGGATCAGAAAATACACATATCACCTTAATCGCACCAGACGGACAGCATTCATAAACAGTAACTCTGTTGCTCCCAGCTGTTGCAAATATTTTGGGCGAGTTGTCTTTAAGATGGTCGTTGAATCGAACCCCAAATAGTGATTTTCCATGATCTTCAGTTACACTCGACTTTAAAACATAGCCTACCCTTGGAGCTGGTTTGGAACTACTCTTTCTTTTTCTTTTACCAACGGCTTTGGTGTCGCTTGATGATATTGTTGAAAAACTGTGCATACTCGATGTATCATCATCAGAAGCTACTTCACCAGAACTATCATCAACTGCTCTTGATCCCATCGTAAAGAATAGAGTGAAAGATTTGTGCCTGGAAGAAGAGCAATGTTTACAATTAAATGGCAAGTGATAACTACTAAATAGTATTATTATTTTTTTTACTTTAACTTAAATTATTATTGATTATTAAGATACTATTTAATTATTTTTAATTACCAAAAATATTTAATATTTTTTTAATTGTTAATTCTTTAACTATTTATCTTGTAACTTTATATTTATTTTAAGTTATTATCTTTTAAATATTTTTTAATTTATTCATTGTGATTTAAATACCTAATTATTAAAATACCAATAATTATAAATTTATAAATATTATAAATTATATTATAATTTCTAAATTTTATAATTTATTATTAATTTATAAATTATAATTATAAATAACTATTAAACATTGAAAGCCTACATTTGCTTCTCAAACAACTACTAAAATTAACAAACTAGCTGGAAATCTATTTGGCTAAACGCATAAAAAAAATGAAACCTCGTGAGGTCTGGGAACATAACTAACTACTATTTAAAAAATGAGCAAATAATTTGAATAACCCCACCATATATATAACACCATGTAATTAGCTCAAGATGAGTGGTTGGCTGGGAGTTATGTACACTTCTAAATTCCATGAAGTAAGCTAGCAGAAGACAGCAAGGTCTACCAGCTATTTTCGTAAATAAGACAGTGACATCTAGTAGGTATCAGGATATGAAATTTCAATGTTATAGTTTGTTCTAAATCTCAGCAGTAAGCACGTTGATAATTCAGCATAACTTAGTCTATCTAATTTTTAACCTATCATGGTTAGAGCAATAGCTGCAATCTAATAAAGTAAGAACCACGGTCCATAGTAACAGTCGAGTGAGAAAAAAAAACACCATTTGTAGCTGATTCAGGAATTGTAACTATTATTTCAACTAGTCTTAATAGCAAAGTTTTCCTTTGGAAACAAATTTATTAGAACTTGGAAAATTATCATTTATTTAGTTTATTATTATTTCAATTATTGTTTATTTATTATTATATTATAAATTGTTTATTAATGTATTATAAAATTCTAATATATTAGGCATCACTGAATTGTCCTCTTTTAGTTTTCCCTGCTAACAGGACACTGGAACAACATAGAGAGCGGTTTAACGGCTTTTTTGAAATTCTAGAAAAGCTTGCCATCTCCTATGTGCAGAAACGGGTGGACAACGCCCTCTCCTCCCCTATCTGTGTCTACGAACATTCCGAACTTAAATCTATACACTCATCAAATCTGGCTGCCAATCACAACTAGTTCTAATTTTTAGCTCAGTTGAAACACGATATCCAGGGAGGGGGTTAACTCCTCTCCCTCCCATACCTAGATTGAAGTACATTTCAAGCTTAAATCACAGCTCTTACACTTATAATAATCAGATTTCTCATTATAACTTATTCTAGCTCAGTTGAAACATGAGTTTCAGGGAGGGGGTTCCTCCCTCTCTCCTACCTACATCAAAGTGCAGTCCAAGCTTCAGCCAAAGCTGATTTAAGAGTGTATATTCGTTAAATCAGGGTTACTATCATAATTTGTTCAAACTCTTAGCTCGATTGAAACACGAATTTCCTGGGGAGGGGGGGGGGTAAACCTTTCACCTCCCCTCCTATGTCTAGGTACAGTCAACTGTATGTAAATTAAGACAGTATTATCAAAATCAATAATTTTTGGCTACAACATTCTCAGCGCGTACAAACAGCTCCTCCCATTTAATCTAACATCAGCAGTCCAGTGTATATTACCCTGGAACATGTATTTTGGCAGAAACTTTCTCAATATGCCTTTGAAACCAACAGACTTTGAAACCAACCTGTAATTTCTAAAGACATCTAATAATAACATTACACTACTAATTACCAATTTTTTATATATGTATTGGAATAAATTAATTAAAAATTAGATTCTTTAAAAGTTAGTGTTACAAAGGTGAAGCCAAGTCTCGCGTTCAAGAGAGATCTGACTTGTCTATCCGTGAAAAAATCGAATGTCGCTTATGTTTATACTTGTTTAAATGTTCTCCAGAGCACTTACATCTTGGTCCGGCTTTGTCTAATGGTTGAAATATGGAATTTTCTATGGAAAAAATATGGAAACATTGTAAATTTATCTACATTAGTGCAGTCAAAGCTTAAATCCTAGCTCATAGGCTCTTTAAATCAAGCTTCCTATAATAATTTATTCTAATTTATTAGCTTAACCCAACCAAAAACCATTAATCCACATGGAGGAGGGGAATGAAGGAAATTTCAAAATAAAATTAAGACTCCCTGCCAAGCAAAGTTGAATACAAGCTTCAGTGTAAAACAACCCAAGGTATTTCAATGCAACAATAACAACTAGAAAACAATTGATGACCTTTTGCTCTTACTCATATTAAAGTAAAACATTCCTATGAACTTTTAACGTTTGTGAAGGAAAAGCCAACATCCTCCCACAATTAAAGCTCCTACATCCCTCCATGGATTATAGATTTCATGAATATATGACTGCCAGATCAAATACTCAAAATGGATAATAATAATTAGGAATGCAGTACACTTCTAATCAGAAGGATTGACAAAAGGGATAGAGCATTCACAAATCAGCAGGGAAGTGGGGAGGGGTAAGGGGCTCGAACCATAACTCAGGCTCCAACACTTCAGGTACGCTCTTAAAGCGGAAGACGCAGGGCAGATGTTGTAAATAAGGATAATATAATGTAATTTGATGTAGAGCGAAGATACGTTAATAAAAGGGGCGAGGAAGATGTAAATTGAAGAGCAAACAAAGTATCCATAGAAGCTCAGAAATCATGCCTCAACAACAATTTTCCAGGTAAGACAAATGAGGTCCCAGTTCACAAATTAAAGAGTGCTAAATCAAATGTGCTAAATCATATTTCCAGAATAAGAGAAACAGAGAAAAGACTCAGAATGCTCAAAAAACATCCTTACTCTTGTTCTAGCATTTTCTCTCAGGATTTTCTCAAGATGATATTCCCTAGTCTTAAGGGGATTCTTTATATGAATCCTTTAGGGGGGGGGGGGGGCAGAGCATAGTCCACCATTCAGTAGGTAGATCAGGAGAATATAACAATCATGTAAGAGTACCGAAAACGTATTTACCAAAAAAGCAAGTTTCAAACAAGAATATAATTCGAGTGCCAAAATCCCTTAAGGTTTTTTGCAGCAACTTTAAACCACATGCCACAGTTGCAGAGCAATACAAGCAACTATAACTCAAGGGGAAGACAAGTATGTTGTTTCATATTTGTCATAAAATTAGCTCTTACTGGGCTCCATAAATAAATTAGAAATAAAGTCACATACTTAAAAACTTAAAATGAACAGGAATTACTATCAACAAATAAATGAAACCCAAAACAAACAAAATTAAACTGAATAATCCCATCAAACATAGAAAAGAAGAGCCGGAAAAAAAATTTCTAATTTCTAATTGGAAAAAAAGAGGGGACACAAACTGAAGATTTTGTTCTTTGGTTCCAGAGACTTCACAACACCTCATCTTTAGCTGCACTAGTATTGCTGCACTAGTCAGCAAACAAAAAAAGAAATATTCTCTCAAGACTAAAAATAAAGGCAGACACAAGTGAAATACTTAATTAAAGCTGAAACTTCGGAAAAGTAATTACCTTCCAGACAGTTATGATGTTAGTAAACTCCAGTATGATAATTTGAGAAAAACCTTCAAGGAACAATTGAACCTATAAGTGGAAGGTCTAAAATTTGAAAATGTGGAAGATAGATGGAATACTTTTAGGAAAATACTTTGTGAAGTAGCATAAGGTGTCTTAAAGAGGAAAATTAGAAACACAGCTAGGAATATTAGTGAAAATGCTTTGAGCTTGGTAGAAAAGAGGAGGGGTTTCTAAAAGAAGTATTATAATATGAATCAAGGAGGCAAGGAGTGGAGCACAGGGATTAGTTAGGATCTGGAGGATGCAGCCAGATGGCATAGTAGTACAATATTATTGTGACAAAGTAAATAATTGATAAGGAGTAGTGAATTTGGAGTTGTCTCAGATAAAGATAGGAAAGGGACCATAATTACTGATAAGGAAAGTGTTAGAGAGACCATCTTTCGTCAGACAATCTAAACAGCTTGAGTGTTGTTTATATTTTACTGAAAAGGATATATATCTCAATTTTTTGGATCTTTACATTGGGCTGCAATTTTGAAAGATCCATGCCCCCAAACTAAAATTTTTCTTGTGCATTAGTCTACTTGGCAAAGGACTTATGTTTGTTGTTTTATGTTTGTATGTTTCTTTGGCAAGGGACTTATGCTATGTTTGTACATTTCAAACAGCTCAGAAAAACAGCTGATTGGCCCTTTTTAGGACACCATTTACAGGCAAAATAATATTATTTTTTTTTACCTTTTTTTAAAAAATGGGTCTGCTTGAAGCAAGAACTTTCATATACAAGTCCCAACCCAACTGAAAAAAACATCTTTGTACTGCCAGTTTTTAGAAACCATTGCCCCTAATCAAATTTTCTAAAGCATGTGATTTCCCTTTGCTTAGGTCCTTTCAGGTGTAAGTTTCAAGCCAATCAGAGAAATATATATCTTTTGGCTTTATTGAGGGGAATTCATTTTTTTTTCTTTTTTGTACATTGGGATCCTATGAACCTAAGGACTTAGGAATATAAAATAGTAAAACATGAGAACAATGCAAAAAATATAATTTTTGGTCCTTTTGGATTTATTTTTTTGTGCCAAGTTTCACTTGGCACAGGAAGACCCCAAAAAATGTTTGGTCCCTTTAGCCCAGGCAACAATTATTGAATATTTGAATCAATTAAAAAAAAAAAGTTAGTTTAGCAATTTTCATTCTCTATATTACAGGAGCCACTTTTTAAATAAAAAAAGAACTCTTGACCTTTTTTCTGGTACACTTTCAAGGAAAATAGAAATTCTTATTACTTTTTCCTCAAGCATTATTGTCTCCATGCTACATAGACTTGTACATATTAGTGTCAAAATCAAGAAACATTAAATACATACTTTGCAGATACTGCTTAATTTTCAATTGAGTTCCTATTGAAGGATTGAGGATGCTTCTGATTATAAATCTAAGAATAATAATATAAGTTAGAAGTCAAAAACCAAAACAGTACAAAGTATATTCCACAAATTTTATTTATCCTACCTAAGTTAGAATTTTGGGTTTGTTCAAACAGGCTTCAGCAGTCTCATGCAATAAAATCTAGTTTTGCCAGAGTAAATTACAATGGAATCAAACAGTTTGTGGTAATGAACTGTAAGTAAGGAGCGACCCGCCTCAATGGTAACCAAAACTCTAAAAAACAGAATTTTAATACCAATAGATACACCAAAAGAATCAGATTTTAATTCTGATTTCAAATATATAAGTTTCATCAAGATTAATCTTACCCATCAAAAGTTACGCGCCTGAGAAAATTTGGCTGATTTTCGAAAAAAGGGGGAAAGACCCCCTAAAAGTTATAGAACCTTAATGAAAATCACACCATCATATTCACCGTATCAGAGAACCCTACTGTAGAGATTTCAAGCTCCTATCTACAAAAATGTGGAATTTTCCATTTTTTGCCAGAAGAAAGATCACAGATGTGTGTTTATTTGGGTTTTTTTTTTGTTTTTTTTCCCAGGGGTGATCGTATCGACCAAGTGGTCCTAGAATATCGTGGGAGGGCTCATAGGAACGGAAATTAAAAATTCTAGTGCCCTTTTTAAGTGACCAAAAAAATGGAGGGCAACTAGGCCCCCTCCCACGCTCATTTTTTCCCAAAGTCACCCGATCAAAAATTTGAGATAGCCATTTTGTTCAGCATGGTCGAAAATATTATAACTATGTCTTTTAGGATGACTTAATCCCTCGAGGCCCCAAGGGAGAGGGCTGAAAGTTATTAACTATACCCAATGTTAACATACAGTATTGGTTATTGGGAAGTATACAGACGTTTTCAGGGGGAATTTTTTCTGGTAGTGGGGGGTTGGGGGTTATATGGGAGGATTTTCTTATGAAGGAAGTTTTCATGGGGGAAGGGACATGGCTATGAAGGGGGCGCCGGATTTCCCATCATTATTTAAAACAAAAATCAGAAATTAAATATAAAAAAACAAGTTTTTCAACTGAAAGTAAGGAGCAACATCAAAACTTAAAATGAACAAAAAATATTAGCTATATAATTGGGTTCACCTTCTAGTCAATGCCTCGCTCTTTAAGCCAAAGATTTTTTAGTACTTTCATAAGAGCTATTTATTCTAATTAACGGCCTTTGTGATTAAGGGGTCATTTTTAAAGAATTGGAACAAAATTCGAACTTTAGCTTAAAGAGCAAGGTATTAACTAGGGTTACGTAAGTTAATATGTAAATTACGTCAGAACCAAATTTAGAGACACTCATTTAGCCAAAGAAAAGTAAAATTTTTATGCAAATTTTGTTTACTTATTCAATGACGGTGAGCCAAAATAAAAGCTGCACTAACTAAAAAACGATCAGAAATTAAATAAAAAAAAACAAGTTTTTTAAAATGAAAGTAAGGAGCGACATTAAAACTTAAAACGAACAGAAATTATTCCGTATATGAAAGGGGCTGTCCCCTCCTCAACGCCTCGCTCTTTACGCAAAAGTTTGACTCTGTCTCACAACTTTATTCTTTTAAACAATAAAAAACTTAAGTGTAAAGAGCGAGGCGCTGAGGAGGGGACAGCCCCTTTCATATACGGAATAATTTCTGTTCGTTTTAAGTTTTCATGTTGCTCCTTACTTTCAGTTTAAAAAACTTGTTTTTTTTATTTAATGTGGATAAAATATTACTTGAAATGGTTTTAAAAAGTAGATAACAACAGAAGAAAACATGATAATCTGATTAATAGAAACATCCCGCGTATTATGAAGTAAGACTTTAATTGCTTTAGTTTGTTTTTTTTTAGTTTTTATATATTCCTAGACAGGTATGGAAAAAGTTCCAAAGCTGCCAGTATTAGAATTCCAAAAGCTGCCAATTCTGCCAGCAAATTTCACTAAGCCATGAAAACTACCAAGTAGTATGGCTACTGTGCAACTACCAAGTAGTATGGCTACTGTGCTACCCCACTATTTTCACAGCGGTTCCCAGAGGAAGGAGCAGAGCTCCCCAGGAGGAGACATGCTAAAACAAAAAGGGAGGCATTTTTAGATTTCTAATTTTATGCTCTTTTTTATAGTAAAAGCTGTTTATATGACTATCATCCCAAGCCCCCCCCCCCCGAAGTTCCCAAAGGGATATTTTATTTAAAGGAGATTTTAATTTTTTGCTCACAGCAGCCCCCTTGACTTTTTCTTGTATACTTTGATAATATATAGGAAGTCCTGCATTTTTTTTGCTTTTATATATCTATTAGTCTGTCTAGATCCTGCACTTTCAAGATCTCTCTGACATCCTTAGCCAAGAGTTGTTATTTCTCTCAGTCATCCCATCACTTTCCTCAAGTCTCTGGCAAGTCTTATTTCATACTTATTATGATTACATTTGATCAGACTGAAAGCTGTGTAATCTTTGTTGTTAGTAGTTGACTTGACATAATTCAGTGACATTTAAAAAGAGAGAGACAGAAAGAAAGTGAATTGGTGATATTTAAAAAAAGATATATTGACATAAAACATAATGGCAAAAGAAAATTGTCAACAATCTCTTCATCATTTTTTTTTTCAAAAAGAGTGTGTTCAGTCAATGAAGTTGGTGCTTTGACTCCTACTGTTTCAGTTATTGAGGCAAGGGTGGAAGGTACTTGTCTAATCTCATTCCTGGCATAACTATTCTACTCAAAAGGATCATTAATCGATGACCTTTTTTTGAAGCTTTATACACCATTTTCTTTTTTCACGTTTTTAAATGCCCAAGAAAGATTGAACATTAAGAAAGAAACAGATTAGACTTATAACAGCATTGCATTGATGCTAATCATCCAGATCAGCTTTATATTGGGCGTAGATTTACAGTTATTGTTGACATTGTTGGCCAACATGAACAACAGTTAAAATACCTTATTTCCCTTCAAATTCTAATTGAATAATTTACTTGTAAATCAAAACCTTAGTAACACAATAACTTTCTATAATTCCTTAGAGGACTTCAGAAATTCTTAAAACTTTTTTTAGCTATAAAACAGCTGCTGCAAGTCTATCAGAAAAGCTATGCTGCTCAGCAGAGTAGTTTCTTTAACAGAGAGTTTTAATTAACTTAAGTAGTTTTAAGAAATTAATATGTTGATTTTCTAACTGGCTTTTCCCCACAAATTGAAAATACTTAGAAAGAGGGGGCTAGTTTAATTTCTTAGGAAAGATGAAGTGAAATTTAAATCGAATTGGATTAAACTTTATCAAGCAAAAAAAACCCACACAATTTAATCATTTGCCAAGTAGCCGTTCAAGATGAAACAAAGCTCTAAGAAATTAAGAAATGTTCAAAGAAATGAAGACAGATACAAGAACTAGAGTTCTGGTGGCTGCTTTATAACTACCAGGTTTCTAATCTCATGCCTCAAGCTCAAATAAAATCAGCTTGCACAATTGTTGCTTGATTTCACCAACAATACATGCCATAAAATCCTTGTTGAATAAGGGAAGAGGACTGTCAATGAGCAAAGGCATGCAATAACACATGGACAACAATATTAGCATTTTTTGTCCACTATCTTATGAAGCCTTGGTTAATTTTCCCATTATTTCAACCAAGCCTTATCTCCCAAGGCCTGCAAAGAAAAGGGAAAAGGAGACTTTGAGGTCAGTTCTCCTATCTCCTATTGGAATTAGCATAAGAATCAAATTACATATGGATCATGGCTGACAATTATGCAGCTGTGAAGGTCAAAATCAAAGGAGCATTTCGAATCATCTGCTAACAATGTGAAATATGTATCTCCTCTAGCGCAGAGCAATATCATCAATAGTGTGGGCAATGACAATTGGGACAGCATTCTTAACAGAGCAAAAATGCAGTTTTTTTGTTCTTTTTTATTTGGGCCAATGAGACAAGTGGTATAACTTCAAAAGAACTGGTTGTTCTTGTCATCTGTTTCTATGATGATCATCAAATAGAAAAAAGGTTTCTGTGGATGAGAGTGAATAAGCTTTTGTTAAACCATAGTAAATCAGGTTTTATTATATATGGTAGATCATCAAATTTTTACCCTTGGGTTCTGGATTTGCAAATGGAGAATTATGTAATTAAGCGTACAAATACTATACGATACCTTGGTGTTATTGTGGATGAATGCCTTAGTTTTAAAAGTCATGTTTCTTTTATTAGTAGTAAGATTGCAAGAATTGTTGGAATGATGAGAAAGTTAAAAAATATTTTCCATGATTCTGTTTTGAGATTGATTTATTTTTCGTTAGTTCACCCGTATTTAGTATATTGCGTGAGTATATGGTCTAGCACATTTTCAGTGCATTTGCAGCAGTTACGTGTGATACAAAATATGGCACTGCGAGTGTTGTCCGGAGATAATCGGAGAACCTCGGTGAGATCCCAATATGTACAGTTAAATATTATCCCTGTGTCAGGTCTTGGGAAATTTTACCATGGGTTATTTATGTTTAAGTATTTTTCTAATTTGGTTCCCAAGTGTTTTTTAAATTTATTTATTTCCGGTGATGATGTACACAATTATCCTACTCGTCATGCTAGAGATATACGGACACCTCAAGTTACTAGTACTAGATCGCTATTTTCAATACGTCATGTGGGGCCAGTTGTCTGGAATAATTTGCCTGTTTCTTTAAAAAGTTCAGCGAATCTATGTGAATTCCGTCGGGACCTTAAAACCCTTTGTCTCCATAGGTATGAATTTGTATGAATTTGTTTAAAGGGTGGTATAGTTGAGTCACTCTCAGGTTTGCCCGGAACCCGTTTTTCCCGTTTTTCCTATATATTTTTATTTTTTTTGTTTCGTTTATTTATTATTTATGGGATGGCGGCGGGAAGTTTTGGAGTATGTGAAGTATTGATTTTTGGTTATTGTGACCAGGAGCCAAGTGAGTGTAGGATTTTCATTTTTTCTTCTTTTTTTCTTTCTTTCTTCTTTTTCTCTTTTTTTTCTCTTCTTTCTCTTTATTATGTTATTATAAGTGTTAATTTTAAGAGGGTAAATACTTCCGAACAAGTGTTAGCTTATGGAAGGTCATTTGTTTTTTTGCGTTGTGTTGTTTTTGGAATAAACCCTTATCTTATCTTATCTATCTATCTGTGCTTCCATGCCATGAATGACGTGACTGGCATTGGCCTTGCAAAACAGATAGTTAGACCATGATTAGGGTCTGGATTATAAATGAACAGATAATTGAACAGATATATGAACATATAAATGAACAGATATAAATGAACAAAACAGATAATTAGACCAGGATTAGAGTTTGGATTATAACTGAACAGATATATGAACATATAAATGAACAAAACAGATAATTAGACCATGATTAGAGTTTGGATTATAAATGAACAGATAATTGAACAGACATATGAACATATAAATGAACAGATATAAATGAACAAACAGATAATTAGACCATGATTAGAGTTTGGATTATTAATGAACAATTTAGTTGGAATTGGCTTTGACAGAAGTAGTAACATGTTCAGTAAGGCATTCAAGCAGATATACAAAAGCAGCATCCACTTGCCAGTTACATGTGTTGTGCTTTGCATTGTTTAAACCTCACCTTTGTGGAGGCTTCCAGACTGACCTTAATTCAAATGAACAATGTCCAAGAAGTTGTTTCTTCCTTCTCCCCCAATTAAATGGATTGATTAGCTTCTGTACTATCAACCTTTCTGCCACATACAAAAAAAAGAAAAGCTCCTTCACTTCTGTAACACATAGTGGGTTAAAAGGTATGATGGTATTATAACTTTTACTTTAAATTACAGCTTAGAGTAATCTAACAATTTTTCCTAGTGATGCTCTTGAGTTGATGTTTGAAGTTTGTTTCATTGTAATTAGTGACCAGGTGCAGTTGGATGATCAGTAGCTTTTCTTGAGCTTTTCCCTGTTGTTGCAAGTCTATTGGCAAAAGTCAACTCCTTAGTAGCAGCCATAACCAAGTTCATTTTCTCTCTGATTGTTATGAGAAAAGTAAGTCTTATTCAGCTTTCAACTTCTGTTTCTCTGCAGAAGGAAAATTTAAAGTTACTTGCCTGTTGCAAACATATTGATCAATGGAAGTTTGCACTAAAAGAACTAGCAGAAGCATATTTTCCTGCTATTTATGGAAAAGCGCCACAAACCATTAATAGTTCTGCTTCTCTGAGACTAGTGCTCTTGCTGAGCTGACTGCCTGCCAAATCAAATGGAGTTTTACAGGCAAGTCTCATTTGCCAGTGAACCCTACAAGGAGCTATGTGACGTCCATGTCAGTTTTCTATAAGCAATTGTATAATCCTCCATCAGAGGAGCTATCAAAGCTTGTTTCTGACAAAGCAAAGCCCTTGCAATCACCTTGCCAAAGTACAGCTCATCAGGACTACCTTGAGCAGGTACTCCCCACCAAGAATATCTGAAAATAAGTTTTGCCTGGTGATCAGTTGCCACAAGGAATGGATTGCTAGCAGAGGTAATCCCAGAAAATCCTTCCCTTGATGCATTCAAAAGAAGGTATAACAAGCACCTCAGTATTAGAAAAGGAGGTACCTACCAGGACTAGCGGCAAATCATCATCTGTGATGGAGCTGTGAAGCCTATAATAATAATAAAAAAATATATATAGTCTCTGAAACTCTTGATGCATGCAACAGCCTCTTTTTTCTAACAGTACATTCACTCTTGGCTGTATTCTCTACCCTCCCTGTTACCAAAGCATCTGCAGAGTGTTTTCAGTAAATGCTTCTGCATTTAGCAGGCTAAAGCAGCTTAAAACAGACCTCCAAAATCAGACAGGAGAGGACACATTGAATGGTGTCACACACATATCTATCAATAGTGATGTCAAGGTGGATATTAACAGATATTTAAGCAACTATGGGATGAAAACAAAATAGATCAAAACATAAGGAGTATTTACAAATGCTTATGTTGTTTTGTATTTGGTTTAAGGAGAGCTCTTCAATTTGGTTAATTGGGTTGGTAATTTTATCTTTTTTTAGTAGCATAGTAATAAATAAGCTCAAAAAAGGGCTATGACCTTAATATTCTTAGTGTTAGAAAGTTTCTTGACTTCCAGTAGGCTAGCTTTTAGCTGGTGCCCCCTCCCCAACAGAAACCCTAAATACACCACAGGATCTGGGGTATAAGCAAAACTAATAAAAAAAATAAAAAAAATGGTACAATTAGACTCCTTACAGGCTCCTTTTGAACATAGCCTAAGGATTTTTATTCTGACAATGCACCTCACCCCCCTGATGGACACATATATAGTCCTAATAATGTATTTTTTTCTTTCTATTTGTTGATCTGTTGTAAAACTGGTTGCATTGTATGGACTCAAGATATCTAGTTTAGCCTGAGTGATTATACTGAATACTGAATGATCTAAAAAAGTAGATAACAATACAAGGAAATATGATAATCTGACTAATATAAATATGCTGCAAATTATAAAGTAAGGATTTCATTCTTTTAGTTTGATTGCATATATATTCTAAGGTTATATATAGAACCATCAGAGGTGTGAGTGCTTGTCACAAACACAAATTTAACTATAAAAAAGAGCATAAAATTAGCAATTTAAAATACCTCTATTTTTGGTCTAACATGTCTCCTTCTGGAGATCTACTATTCTGCAATTCCAGGATAGAAAACTAAAACTAAAAGGAAACACTAAAAAATTTTATTTTATAATATGCAGGATATTTTTATTAATCAAATTATCATATTATCATAAAATCATATGATATTTGATATCATCTTTAAAAATCATATGATATATTACCTGTGTGTATGTGTTTTATTTTTACCTGATTCACCCCACGTCAACCATTTGATTTTGGGAGAATCATATTAATTTTTGTATGTACATTGTTGTTAAGATTAAATCAATGTATTGATATCATATTTCATTGTAATTCACTTGGGCAAAACTAAATTGCATTAAGTCAAGACAGCAGAAACCTGTTTAAACAAAGAACCTATGATGCATCCTAAGATTTCAATGGTGAATATGTAGGCTACACGAATCCATTACTAACATAGGAGCAAGGTGAAAACACTACTTTTTGGCTCTTTTATGCTCTTTCTAAATATAATAATGGTTTCCCTTTCAAATGCTCCCTTGTAATGATGCCTTTCCCTAAGAATATGCAGTAAAATTCTACTTTAGCTACTTTTTGCTTATCTTGGGAAGCAGTTGGGTTAGGAAAATGAAACTTTCAGGGATGGGTCTACAAGCAAAACGTATGTCCTGGGAAGGTATTTTGAAGTAACTATCTCCACTCCTTCTCCCTCTAAAGGGTCCTGACCAATGATGACCTTTAAAAATATGTGTGTTAAAGAAGTGAAACCTTGCAATATAGATCTTCTGATTAAATGTAGCACAACAAAATTGTTTTCAGCTTCACAACTTTGCTCAATCCCAATTTATAAGGTTTTAAAGATAAGAAAATACATTTCCTAAATTTTGAAAAAAAAAAACATTGGTATGGCTTAAAATTCTACTTAAATAACAGGAATGGCATTTTCAGAACTAAAGCCAGAGAAAAATGTGATTTTTTTTTTCTTAATGCATTGTAAATATAGCATAATTTAGCGTTCAGTTTTGTTTGCTACAAAAGCTATTTGATTAAACAAATATGAATACGAAAAAGAAACTGATAACTAAAAATTAAGGTAAAATGTTATTTTGTCAAAATTTCAGAAGATATAATAGACCTGTCATGTAGGCAAATTTTAGGACCCTCTAGATGGAGAAGGAGTAAAGGTCGGTACTACAAAATACCTTCCTGGGACATACTTAAGCCTCAAGACCTGTTCCTGAAAGTTTCATTTTCCTAACCTAACCCCTTTCCAAGATAGCCTAAAGTAGTTAAAGTAGAATTTTACCTAAGTTGCAGCTTTATATGGTTAATATTATTGTCTTTTTGGTGAATTTGTTTTGGTGGCCTCCTCTGGAGTTTATACAACCACCCTTTCCATAAACCTTATAATAATAATAATAATAATATAGATTTATTACCTGCCAAAACTGTAAAAGATACAATGGGCAGCAGAGTATAAAAAAGTGAAAAAAAATGCAAAAAGAAAAAGAAAAGACAAACAACAAAGTACGGTTTAACACGAATATATACAATGAAATGGGCCCTCAACATCGACATTCAAATAACACATTCAACTCAAGTCTGTCCCTGAAGAGTTACCCAAGGATGACCTAGAGTCATGAACTTTTTATGAAAACTCGCTACTCTGGCAGGAACTGCCAAGGCAGGGTCTATCAATCCAAATCTACTGATCAAATACCGGTTTTTGGACCATGGTGGTAGTCCAAGCAGATACTTAGCATATTTAAAATAAATCGTGCGCAACTTTTTCTTCTCTGTCTGTGTGAAGCAACTCCAAAACGGAGAGATGTAGAGAAAACTCGGTAAAACAGATGCATTATACAATTGGGCTAAAATATCACGACTAAATCTCGCCTTGCTCAGGACAAGCTTTCCATATGCAGAACGAACTTTTCTAAGGGTATCAGCGATAATAAGTACGCGTGTGGCCTTGAGTGACGTACCAATCGGGACTCCAAGGTAAGTAAGTGATGGAACAGGTTTGATTTCCATATCATCTAGCATAATGCATATGTCCTCAGTCGACACTTTATAATTGAAAAATAACAATTCAGTTTTCGATGGATTAGATGTATGGCCGACACAAGCATATTCTACCTTTAATGCACTAAAACAACTCTTTATTCCATTCAGGGTTCTACTAATGTTTAAAATGTTGTCAGCATAACCTATGAGCAACACATCAATCCCACATAAAATACACGTTGTTGGTGCTTCCTGTTGCACTTTGATTACGGAATTATTGAATAAATCTGGTGAATTTACTGCTCCTTGCCTAATACCCTTTTTCACTGGTATATCAATATCTAAAAGCATATCACAATCCCAACCAGGACACTTGATCCTAACACGAAGATTACTATACATTGAATCAAGGGGTCCGATGACCAAATTTTCTACGCCTCTCTCTGCTGCAGAGAGTAAAATATGTTCGTGGATAGACGAATCGAAAGCACGGGCAAGATCATGGGCTGCTAAAACTAAAGAATCATTGTCCTTATATGCCTTTGGGGCATAACTTACAACCCTTGTGCTGTGGGGGGGGGAGTCATCCTCCAAATAATAATTTCTAGACCTTTCAACTACACTGAACAAAATGGATTTCTCAAAATTTTAATAAGATATGTTTTGGTAATTGATGAACATGGAGGGGGGGGGGCTTATTGCTCTTCAATCACTTTTGACTATTGAAAAGGACACTGGCCCTTTCAATTTTCAATTGAATGAGCCTTTTCAAAGCTTCTATGACAACAAATGGCAATCTCATAATTTCAATCAGATAAATTTTGGGAAAATATGAGGGGGGGGGGTATCTGCCCTTAGATCACTTTGAATCTTGAAAATGGCACTAGAGCTTCTGATTACAAATCCAATGTGCCCCCTTCATAGTTTTACCTCCACCCTTTCTATAAAAAAACCTTTTATGTCCCCAGGATATAGCTTACAACCCTCGCCCTGAGGGCTGTGGGGGAGGGGTTGTCATCCTCAAAGATATAACTTCTAGATCAAAGTGGCTATCTCAAAATTTTGATTGGATATTTTTGTATAAAATGATGGGTGTAGGAGGGGGGTTGATTGCCCTCCAATCACTTTTGACTACTAAAAAGGGCACTAGCCTTTTCATTTTCCAATCAAAAGAGCCCTTTTTGAAGTTTCTACAATAACTTCTTTGATATGAAGTGCCCAGGTCTAAAAAAAATCCCCCCCCCCCAAAAAAAAAAAAAATTACATTGTGCCCATATTTCTCTTTACTTAGGCAGTGCTATTATGCTACCTATGATATGGCTAATATATCTGTATAAGGATCAATCTTGTTAAAAATCTGTTTACCCATAAAATGAATCATAGTGACAAAATCAAGAATCAATAAATGCATAGGAAATATACAATATGGGCTATATATTTGGGTAAGGTTAGAAATGATAGGTTAGCTTAAAATTAAATTTGCAACAGAAACAAACACTATATTTGGATTCAATATGAAGTTCTGATTGTAAATGTAAGTTTGTTTCTTAGCTATCTGAATACTCTGTTAATCAAGATATTTACCCAAATTTCTTCATTCAAGAAATAATAAGTTCTATTCTAGTTTTTTGTTGCCTTTTATACATATTCAGTAAAATTCTACTTTAGCTACTTTTGGCTATCTTACCTATTAAAATTTTGACAAAACAACATTTTACCTTAATTTTCAGTTTCTTTTTCTCTGGCTTTAGTTTTGAAAATGCAACTCCTGTTATTTGAGTAGAATTTTAAGCCATATCATTTGATTTTTTTCTTCAAAAGTTAGGAAATACCTTATAAATTGGGATTGAGCAAAGTTGTGAAGCTCAAAAACAATTTTGTTATACTTCAGTTAAGCAGAAGGTCTATTTTGCAAGGTTTCACTTTTATAACACACAGTTTTTTAAAAGTCATCATATGTCAGGACCCTTTAGAGGGAGAAGGAGTGGAGGTAGGTACTTCAAAACATTTTCCCAGGACATACTTTAGCCTGTAGACCCATCCCTGAAAGTTTCATTTTCCTTAAAAAGCAGGATTAAACCACGTTTTTTGTACAGCCTACTGTATGAAATATGGTCAGTCATCCAGATACCCAGAACAATTTCTAGGCAATTTTTATGGAAAACATCTAGCAAGTTGTCATCCACTTTTTGGAATTTTCTTTCAGGTTTGAATATATTGATGGGATCATCAGGGAGGGAGGGTTGTTTTGTTGTCAGGATAACAACTAATATACTGAAAAAGAGCATGAAATAAGAACATTGTTATTTTTATTTTATCAGCCTACCATTCTTTTTAGAAGTGCTGTTAAAGTGAAATTTTACCATTATTTGGAAATTTGACTAATTTACCCTTCTATTCTTAGAGATGTATGCACTCAAAGTTTCAAGTAGCCCAGCCTTTAATAAATAGGCCAGGGTGAAAGCCTATTGAAAAAGGGGATTCTACCCTTTGACTATTAGAAAAAATTACTTTATAAGCTTATATAGAATGTTACTATCCAATCTCTTTCCAACATCATTTTTATACAATCCTAAAAAGGGCTTATCCCAGATGTCCTTCTCAATCACTCGGACTATCTGTCTTGGCTTTTTCTACAATTAGCCATGTCTTGGTGCCTACTGCAAAATACTTGATTTTCAATTCATGTGTTGCTGGAAATAAACATTGCCCCAGAAAATAATTCATTTTCCAACTAGTTAACTAGTAACTTCTCCCTATAAAAACTATACTTTTCCAACTAGTTGACTAATAACTTCTCCCCAGCAACAGTTGATTTTGCCAACTAGCTGGAAACAAACATTGCCCCAGAAAACAATTCATTCCAACTAGTTGACTAATAACTTCTCCCCAGCAAAACTTAATTTTTCCAACTAGTTGACTACAGTAATAACTTCTCCCCAGCAGCACTTAAATTTGCCAACTAGTTGACAATAAATGTTGCCCCAGCAAAACTGTCATTTTCCAAAAAGTTGACTAATAACTTCTCCCCAGCAAAACTTAATTTTTCCAACTAGTTGACTACAGTAATAACTTCTCCCCAGCAGCACTTAAATTTGCCAACTAGTTGACAATAAATGTTGCCCCAGCAAAACTGTCATTTTCCAAAAAGTTGACTAATAACTTCTCCCCAGCAAAACTTAATTTTTCCAACTAGTTGACTAATAACTTCTCCCCAGCAAAACTTAATTTTGCCAACTAACTGGAAACAAACATTAGCCCAGAAAACAATTCATTTTTGAACTAGTAACTTCTCCCCTCCCAGGAAGTTCCTATCTCCTTTAAATCTTTCTTTATGACATCCTCTCACCCCAAACAAGGACAACTTGCTTTCCTTTTAGCCCTAGACAGTTGGCCAAAAAAGAAAACCTTTGGCAATTTGTCATCCTTCATCTGCAGAATGTGCCCTAGCCATCTCAACCTTTCTTTCATTATAGCCCTAGAAAGCAGGATTAAGCCACATTTTTTGTACAGCCTACTGTTTAAAACATGATCAGTCATCCAGGCACCCAGAACAATCTGTAGGAAATTTCTATGGAAAACATCAAGCAAATTGTCATGCACTTTTTGGAATTTTCTTTTAGTTTTTAAATATTGATGGGATCATCAGGGACGGAGGGTTGCTTTGTTGTCAGGATAACAACTAATATATTGAAAAAGAGCACAAAATAAGAACATTGTTATTTTTATTTTATTAGCCTGCCATGTTTTTTGAGAAGTGCTGCTAAACTGAAATTTTATTGTGTTTGGAAATTTGACTAATCTACCCTTCTATTCTTAGAGATGTGTGTACTCAGTTTCAAGAAGCCCAGCCTATAATAAATAGGCCAGGGTGAAAGCCTACTGAAAAAATAAAGTTTTGTTGAGGAGAAGTTACTAGTCAACTAGTTGGAAAATGAATTGTTTTCTGGGGCAATGTTTGTTTCTGGCTAGTTAGCAAAATTAAGGGTAAATTTTTACCAAATCATATTAAAAATATAATCATATTATATATTTATCATATTATTTAATATTAGTATTAACAAATCTCTCTCCCATTTTAAAAGAAACTTTTATCATCCTTTCGTTAGCATCATTGCTTGTATTAATGTAATGAAGAGTTTGTTTTGTCATGTATTTGAAATTTCAATGTGTGTTTGTGTCCTTCTTTTTCTTCTTTTTGTTTTCTTTAGTGATTACTCTGTCTACTGTACCTTTTGTACCTTTTTTTGACAGGCAATAAATGAATAATAATAATAATTACTGACTTACAAATAAAGGGAATATACCCCTCAATGCCTTTTTTTATGCTCTTTCCAAATATAATAATCATTTTTGTTGGAAATGAAACCCCCACCACTATATACCAATTCAGGGTATGTATTTGCACATTAGGGGGGTAGGAGTAAAGTTTAAGCTTACCTCCCATTTACATCAGAAATAAAATTTGCCCTCACCCCCCTTAATGTGCAAATATATACCCTGAATTGATATAGGCTATAGGTGCAGGGTAAAATTCATTTCCAACAAAAATGATTAGGCCTATTATATTTGGAAAGAGCATAAAAAAAGCCATCAAGTGGTATATTCACTTTATTTGTAAGTCAATAATATGATTTGGTAAATATTTACCCATTCAGCTTTTTTGCTAGTCAGCAGAGTGGTGCGGTCAATATATACAAAATCATATTATTGAGTTAGGACTAAAGTGAATACACCATTCGATGCCTTTTTTTATGCTGATTACGAATATAATAATCATTCCTATCGGAAATTCAAATTTGAGCCATTTTTGAGCTCTTGAAAATGACAAAAAATAGGGTGTAAAAAGGCTAATATAGCGTGGAAAAAGGCTTAAAACCTTTGTTTTAAACTTACTGTTTCATAATAAATCCTTATTTTAATCCACAAGCACTGACTTTCCATGAGTAACAAGTATATAAGTTACAAAAATTCATTTTCCAAATGTTTTTTTTTTCTTCCTTAATGCTGAATGTTCAAGAATGCGTTTTCGACAAAACTTCGAAAATATTAAACCTAACATAACCTAACCTAACCAAACCTAACCTAATCCTTTAATATTTTTGACGGTTTGTCAAAAATGCATTCTTGAACATTCAGCATTAAGGAAGAAAAAAAATACATAATATTTGCAAAATGAATTCTTGGAACATATATACTTGTGATTATCCAACTTACTCATGGAAAGTCAGTGCTTATGGATTAAAATAAGTATTTATTATGAAACAGTAAGTTTAAAACAAAGGTTTTAAGCCTTTTTCCACGCTATATTAGCCTTTTTACACCCTATTTTTTGTCATTTTCAAGAGCTCAAAAATAATTTCCGATAGGAATTATAAAAAATTTTAATTTTAATTTCCGATAGGAATGATTATTATATTCGTAATCAGCATAAAAAAAGGCATCGAATGGTGTATTCACTTTAGTCCTAACTCAATAATATGATTTCGTATATATTGACCAGTGGTGCTGCAATTAGCCTAGGCCCTGGGCACCACTAACCCTAGGAACGGCTTGGGGTGCTACCAAGACACTATCTCCACCTTTTATTTATTTCTATGGCTTAGAAGATGGGGGGACACACTTGAGAAGTGAACTAAAATTTCTAAAGTAGAATTTTATACTAATTTGTTTAACATGTTTCCTTCAAAAGTATCCAACCACTAGGTTAGCTATCTTTATACCAGCCAAGCTAAAAGCTGACTTTTGATGGGTAATTTTTTTGTTGTTCATATTAGCCTATTGGCTTACAAATAAAGTAAACAAACCACTTGATGCTTTTTTTATGCTCTTTCCAAATATAATAATCATCTTTGGCAGAGATGAGCTTAACCCCACCCCTATATATACCAATTCAGGGTATATATTTGCAAATTAGGGGGGTGGGGGGGAAATTTTACTTGATGTAGATGAGAGGTAAGTTTAAACTCCCCCCACCCCCTAATATGCAAATATACACCCTGAATTGGTGTATATAAGGGTGGGGATCTAAGGGTAGATTTATTTCCGACAACAGTGATTATTATATTTGGAAAGAGCATAAAAAATGGCATCGAGTGGTATGTTTACTTTATTCATAAGTCAATAATATGAATAACGAAAAACTTACCTTCCAATGAAGTTGTTTACTCCTTATCACTTACGTTTCAAAATTCAGTCTTATCTCAATCAAAAATGATCCTCACCCTCACTTTCTAAGAGCCCAAAACAGCTGTGGATTAAAATGTCCAAAAATACAAAACAGAAAAATAAACAGATGTAATAATCTCCTTCTTCTATTGCTTATTGTTTAATGCATCTGATGGCCTCTATTCAATTTGAGAGATACTTCTTTTGGTTTATTAGATGACGCTGTATTTGGGCTGGCTAGCTCAGGGGGCTATTATTTATCAAATTCACAATTAGCGGACACGATAGTTATTTGCGAGAAGACCGGGACTGGCTAGACCGGGATTTGCTGGAAAGCGAATCCAGGCCTCTAATGGAAGGTGTATCTGAGCATTTTATCAACATAGTCTTTTTAATTAAAAAAAAAGAATATTTTATATCTTTTGTTTTTTTTCTATAAGAACCCATGGCTTGGGTTGCTATGTGTATGTTGGAGAAGCTTTTCCAACGATTTTTACTAATTTAGTTTTACACCTCCTGAAATTGACCTGAAAATTAAACCTTAATATCATTCCCCAAGATTCTATCTTTGATCTTTGGGTATCGCCTCCTCCTCTCACTGTAGAAGTCTAAAACCTACTGCGTCATTGGCGCTTTACTGAAAGCTATATGCGTCTTGACGGTCTTGAACAGTCTTGGAAAGTTTAAACAACATCAAATTGAATATTTGATGTATAATGATATTAATTGTTGAAAGATCCATCAGTTCAAGAGTTTGTTTTACTGTAATTTTATTTTTATTTTCAATGCTGTAAGATTGTAAGAACTGGAAAAGAAAATATTTGTAATATAATTCATTTTCAGTTAAGCGCCAATGACGCACTTATTGACAGTAAAGGAATTGGGCAGTATCCAGACTCTTTTTTGTAATGAAACTATATTCGTCTTGAACAACTTTAGAAACAACTAATAAATTAAACTGAACATTTGATGTATAATGATATTAATTGCTGAAAGCTCATCAGTTCAAAATTTATTATAATTTTAATGTTTATTTTCCCTATTAAATTCAAAAGAAAATATTTGTAGTAAAATTGGTTTTCACTAAAGCGACAATGACGCAGTAGGTTTTAGACTTTTACAGTGAGAGAAGGAGGCAGTACCCAAACTCTTGTTTGTAGTGATTTTTGTTCGTCTCAAGCTTGATTTGCATATTCAATTTATGTTTCACTCGTTTTAAGATTTATTCATTCATTTAAATTAATATCTATTGCAAGTTAGTTTGCATTGATTGTATATTTAATTTCTGTTCGTTATAAGTTTCATTTATACTTCAATAAAAAAATAGTCTTTTTGTTTTAAGCTTGATTTTCATATTCAATCTAAGCATTACTCGCTTTAAGATCTATTTTTTCATTTATGTTAGTACTTGTTGTATATTTTTGCTATGATTGTTTATTTAATTTCTGTTCGTTTTGGGTTTCATTTATTCTTTAATAGTAATTTCTGGTCGTTTTGAGTTTGAATTTTAACAGGTATTTGTATCTGCTGAGCTTAAATTTAAAATGGCCTTAACTTTTCTTTGAAAAACTTTTTTTTCGGAAATATCATTTTTCGGCAGCGCAGTAGCGCTGCATAAGCAAAGAAGGATGTTGGCACAATATATTATTTTTTATCCTTTACACAAGGGCACTTCGTATCGAAGAAGTTGTCAAAGAAACTTCGAAAAGGATTTATTCGATTGGAAATTGGAGGGGCTTGTGCCCTTATTAATAGTCGAAAGTGATTGGAAGACAACTAATACTCCTTCTTCGCCCACCATTTCCCCAAACCCATCCAATAAAAATTTTGAGATGGCCATTTTGTTTAACGTAGTTGAAAGATCTGGAAATTATGTCTTTGAGAACGACACTCCCCCAACAGCCCTCAGGGCAAGGGTAGTAATTTATGCCCTGGGGGCATATAAGGTTTTTGTTGAAAGCTTTGTCGTAGAAACTTGAAAAAGGGCTCATTCGATTGGAAATTCAAAGGGCTAGTGTCCTTTTTAATAGTTGAAAGTGATTGGAAGGCAACTAACCCCCTCTCACGCAGACCAGATCCGCAAACACATCCAATCAAGATTTTTCGATTGCAATTTTGTTCAACGTAGTTGAAAGTTCTGGAAATAGGTCTTTGATGATGACACCCCCCCCCCCCCCCTACAGCCCTCAGAGCAAGGGTTGTAAGTTATGCCCTTTGTACATATAAGGTTTTTATGAAAATGTTATCGTAGAAACTTCAGAAAGGGCTCATTCGATTGGAAATTGAAATGAGTAGTGCCCTTTTTAATAGTTGAAAGTGATTGGAGGGCAATTAACTCCCCTCTCACGCCCACCATTTCCCCAAACACATGCCATCAAAACTTTGAGATAGTCATTTTGTTCAAAGTAGTTGAAAGTCTTGGATATCGCGTCTTTAAGGAGGATAATCCCCATAGAGCCCTCAGGGCAAGGGGTGTAAGTTATGCCCTGGGGTCATATAACGATTTTAGAGAAAGCGTTTTCATAGAAACTTCAAAAAGGGCTCATTCAATTGGGAATTGAGAGGACTAGTGCTGTTCTTAATGGTCAAAAGTGATTGGAGGGCGAAAGCCCCCCCCCATTCCCATCGTTTCCCCAAACACTTACGATCAACATTTAGATACAGCCATTTTGTTGAACGTAGTTGAAGGGTCCAGAAATTATGTTCTTAAGTACGACAATCCCTCCCCTGGCTCATTTGATCAGAAATAAAATCAAGTTTTCAGCGAATTCTTAGTACCGACTCAAACTACTTTGCTTCCTTTAAGAGCGCTACCCATTGACGTATTGCTTCTTAAAGAACTCTGGGTGAAGAAGTTTATGAACAGAATTCAATATTTTCAGAAGCGGCGTTTAGTGGGAGAAATTTACCCAGAGTCTGCTTAAAGCAACAACAAGACTTAGTTTCTAGCCCTAAAAAGAGGGCAATCCTACAGTTTCAAGAATGTCTCTTTCAAAATGAGAGAGAGAATAAGAAGTTCAACTTTTATTTCTATTCTTTCAACATATTTAAAAAATGGTGTTTACTTTTAAATAAATTTAAACTTGTTTTGATACGGGGAATATGAATGTAGCAAAATCTTCCAATATCTCAGGAACTATGTCACAAAACGCCATTTATTTAGTCACTGTCAGTTTCAGCATTATCTCTGTCATCTCCCCCGCTTGGAGGTAGACCACCATGATTTTACTATCATCATTGTTATATTCCCCACTCAGCGGTGGACTACAATGATTTTCTTCATTATCTTTGTTATCTTCCAAGCATAGAGGTGGAAAGCATGACATATAAAAAAAAAACAATTGATATAGTTGCAAAGACAATGGATAAGATCCATTGGGTCAAAGGAATAGGGTTTTTTAGAGTTCATAAAACTCTTCAAATCTGAATAGCTATTTAGACAACTACACTATTTAATTAGTCACTGTCACTGTCACTGTCACTTTCATCTTCATCGTGATCCTCGTCACCATCATTTTCATCATCATCATCGTCATCTTTACCGTTGTCATCACTATCTTCCCCACTCGGAAAACATGTTGGACAACGAGAAATACAAAAAAGGGAATTGTTGAAATCGTAATGATAATTGAGGATATCCACTGGATCAAATGAATCAAACTTTTCTTAGATTCCATAATATGCTTTAGGCTTTTGTCACAGCCGTTTATATAGGCTGTCTCAGGATTTGCATCTTTGCTGCAGTTGAATCTTTCTTGTTTCACCTCTTCTGCTTTTTCTTCCTCTTCAGGAAGAACTGGAGGATGAATTCCTGTTTCTCCTATTCTGAGTTTTCTCAATCTTCGGGAGGAAGAACTGGAGGAGGAATTCCTGTTGTTTTTTATTCAGATCAGTTGAGCTGTGACAAATCATTGCCGACTGTTCGGTGTTTATTTGATTCAGCCATGCAGGGATATTTTCATTGCGAAATCTGCAGCATCATTCTAACACTCTGTTTCAGTAAAATTACTATTCCAGTGCCTAAAAGGAATATAATCCCCATAGAGCCCTCAGGGCAAGGGGTGTAAGTTATGCCCTGGGGTCATATAACGATTTTAGAGAAAGCGTTTTCATAGAAACTTCAAAAAGGGCTCATTCAATTGGGAATTGAGAGGACTAGTGCTGTTCTTAATGGTCAAAAGTGATTGGAGGGCGAAATAGATGAGGGATACCCTCATCTATTTCGACAAAAGCCTGTATGCTACAGTAGTAAATGCTCTGTTGAACTTTATCAATCCAGGTAGTTACAATAGGTTTCGAGTTGTTTAATTCTGACTTCAAGATTCTGCGGTATTCGACATTATCAGGTAAAAGATACTGAACTGCAAAAATATTCAAAATCACTAATAATACGCAAAAATACACAGCACAATCATATTTTCTCTTCCAAGTCAAGACCAATGCTATGACGGCTCCTAGGGCGATAACCAGCATTGTTATCACAAAGCTTTGGCAAAAGTTCCAATATAAAACAAAATTCTTGAAAATAATATATTTTATTATAATTGATTTTGTTACCTCTAACTTCTTAGGAACACATCATAAGAAAAAGGTTAATTTGTCATAACTATGTTACCACGCTTAGTAGATGTATCATTTATTCGAAGCTATGAATGAAGGTGTTGAATTATTTGAAGCGGTAAATGGACGTTTTCACTGTTACTACGCAATGAGGATTGATCATTTATTTGAAGCTTTACAATTGTTTATTTCATCAAAAATATGTATTGAACGATCTAAAAAAGTATTCGATGAAATTGTAATCAGCTATTTAATTGAATGTTAATGGTTTATATGTAACCGAAGTATGATTTGTTAAAACACCACAAACTATCACACAGGGGTGTCATTAACAATGGGAGAGGGAAAGGGGGAACTGCCCCCTCCAGACATTATTTTGCCGTCTCTAAGACCTCATTTTGGCCCCCAGCTGAAATTTGTTTCTGCAAAAAAAACTTGTCAAAACTAAAATAAGCCTGCATAATTCAAGCTTCCAGAGAAGCAAGCAAGTTTTCTTTAGAATATATTTCTCCTTGTGGTACTATATGCCTCATTTTTCGTATTTCACTGTCATTTTTACTTGATTTGCAAAACTTGGCTCCAACTTTGCCCCCCCCCTCCAGGATTTTGGTGCAAATGTGCCACTGCTATCACAGCGTTAAAAAGCCATATTGTCCTACATTAGACTATCCCAAGATAACAGTAAGCTGTTTTAAAGGCATTTTTAATCGCACTTTCTAGGGTTTTATTGAAAGAAAGGTTGAAATGGCGAGAGTATGTTCTGCCAACAAAGGCTGCAAGATTGCCAAATATTGTTTTTCGCCAACCATCTAGGGCTAAATGGAAAACAGGCTGTCCTACGTGGGGATGAAAAGATGTCTTAGGGACAGATTTAGGTAAAATGGGAGCTCCCTGGAAGGGTGTAAAGGGGAAAGTTTTGAGTAGATTAGGACCGAGGAGGAAAGCAGGTAGCTGTGTTGATTCCAGGGGGCTTGTTTCGGGGTTGAGTTGTTAGTAGTAGTAGTAAATGTTTTAGTGTATTAATGTTTAGTGTTTCAGTGGTCTTAGACAACAGTTTGGATTTTTTTATATAATATGTTACCATAACATTCAGTTTCATCCGACTACGGAATTGAAGACATCATGACACCATTACGATATTATAACATCCACCTCCTATTTAGATCGTTTTTGTGGCCAGTCATCGCTGTTTCTTGTTTTTGAACCCTAGATTTCATTGTCCATTTTTTTCATCTTTATTTCAGAAAGTTTTTTTCATGCCTTTTGCTTTATCAGTTTAGATTCATACATCATCTCATTTAATTTCTAAGGCATTATGGATAATATATGTGTCTTTTTCAGTTTTCAACCATATATCACTGTTCAAAATTTGGCTTACAATTCAATGTAATTCTCGCTGTCGTTTTTTCCATGCCTTTTTTTAAGCTGTTGCGATTCTCACTTTCACTCGTTTTTTAATCATATTTATCTGTGCTTTATTTTTATCAATTAACCGCTTGAACATTTTAAATGACCATCAATTAGAATTAGCAACTTTGTAAAATAACGTTTTTTTTGTTATTGGACCTTTAACTTTGATAGCCCAGGTTGATAGTCAAGGTTGTCGATTTTCAACCGTTGTGAATTTAATTTGTTCGGGCTGTTCTCTTGGTCTTATCACGTTTAATAGTTCAGTTGGTTCCAAAGAATCATCATCTTAATTCTTATCGCTATCATTTTCAATTTTGTCACGTTTTGGTTCTCGCTGTCACTTATCTTCTAACCCCATTTTTCTTTCTCCTTCATTTTGCATTTTCATTACTTCAGACAATTTGCCAATGCCTATCGCTTCACCTACCCTTATTGGTCCCGTCTTAAATATAGAAAAATTCAGTTTTGTTGTAAAAACTTGTATATTTTTTCGAAACTTATATATTTAAAATCAGCTTCAGAATCCAATTCTTTTGATGTATCTATTGGTATCAAAATTCTGTTTTTTATAGTTATGGTTACTATTCGGCAGATTTTTGATTTGACTCTTGTTTTATAAGTTATGGGCTATTTTGTTTTTTACTATGTGACGTGATCGTCTCTTACTAGGTTGCTAGTTACCGCTGAGAGCTGGATCAATATTCGAGTTAGTGTAGAGTAGAGTCCGTTCTTTATTATACAAAATCGACATTTACAATATCGATCCTGTATGCAACCATAAGGGAACTAAGCAGCAAACGAATTTGAACACGTGTTTTGAAAAAGCTATCAAATGAGAAAGAATTTTCATTTAAATCCGGGTTGCTGCAGTAGCTAGTAACCTAGTAATAGACGATCACGTCCCATTGTAAGAAACAAAATAGCCCATAAATCCTAAAACTAGTCATATCAAAAAAAGAAGTACACTATTAGAACCGCCTTGTCCAATACCCCAATATAGGAAACTAACTGTCCCTTGGCTTGAATAACAAGGAAAATATATTGGTTTGAAAATCAAGAAAAATGGTTACAACCACGATATTCTGCATATACGGCATTTTTCTTTTTTTCCTCAGATAGCTGGGCATTGGAATAACGTAAAGAGCTGTTTAATGGCTCATTTTAAAGGAAATTGCCACGTCTAGTGCCTGTTTTAGTTATAATATCTTTTATATAATAAATTTTTTACGGAAAACTGTATAATTCTATAACACTGTAGTAGCTTATGTTATAGTAAAAAAAAAGTACGATACTGTAATAACAAATGTTAAAGAGCTGTGGAATCTTATGAAGATCAAAATATTCATATGAATATTTGATGTATATATATATGAAGAGAATATATAAAGAACTTATGAAGATCAAAATATTATTTTTAACATAATTAGAAGCATGTTGATATAGTTATAGTACCGGGAGCCAGGTGGCTTCGTCACAGAACCCCGGCAATCGGCACGTGGTGTGCTTCTATATACGGATTCTCATTGTCGCTTGTCTTCTAACCGCAGACAATTTGTTGATTTTCATACTGAGGTCTTTTTAAAGATATTTGATTATTAAAGCATGTCCGATTTCTAGCACCGATATCTACTAAACTTCAAAATTTTGGTTTTCTTTTTTAGGGATTTGAATTGTTGTAATCCCTTGTTAAAATATATACAAATATTTTTGCAATTACCAGTTTTTTGCTCTTTACGCAATTAAATGTTTTTTCATACTGCATTCTATTAAAAGATATTTGATTATTACAGCAAGTTCGAGTTCTAACAACGATTTCTACTAAGCTTCAAACTTCTGGTTTTATTTCTTAAGGTTTTTGAATTATTGTAATCCCTTGTTATAATATATACAAATATTTTTGCAATTACCATTTTTTTGCTCTTTACGCAATTAAATGTTTTTTCATACTGCGTTCTATTAAAAATATTTGATTATTACAGCAAGTTCGAGTTCTAACAACGATTTCTACTAAGTTTCATACTTTTGGTTTTATTTTTTAAGGTTTTTGAATTGTTGTAATCCCTTGTTAAAATATATACAAACATTTTCGCAATTACCAGTTTTATTTGCTCTTTACGCAATTAAACGTCTTTTCATACTGCAGTCTATTCAAAGATATTTGATATCTGCTTGCACTCGGCACGCGGCAAGCTTCTATATATGGATTCTTTATATGGACATGTCTTAAAAAGACATTGCTTACACTTAAATACATCATAAACCACTTCGATAACACCTATTGACGAGAGCAGCTTGGCGGATTGGAAGTGCGCTGAGCACTTAGCCCATGATTGATGGGTGTATCAAAACCTCATCAAACCTCCCTGGGCCAAAAACCTAGCGGTTTTTGGTTAGGTTTGGATTCACTTACCTCAGATACTGCTCTTCATAATAAACATATTTTTCGATTCCCGTGGGTCTGTTAAATATCTTGGCATTTCTCTTTTCAGGATGCTATCTATGTTTTTTGTCTAGCAGTGTCTCTTTAACTTAATTGTAGCTTCCTTGTTCTTTACTAGGTTTCAGCCATCTCTATACTGCTTGCTTGTTCTTTACTAGGTTTCGGCCATCTACATACCAGACATCATCTATGCTACAATGAGTCGAAGACCCTCAAACTCGTAATCAAAAATTTTTTCGTCGATGTCTTATCTTTTCGTAGTTTGCATATCTGCCTCAGCGGTTCTCCGAAATCGCATACTGCTTCCCTTACTTCGCCCTTTTCAACTAACTCAATAATCTTCTCCATGTCTTTCTCTAAATTTTCGTTTCTTACAAGAAAGCCTGAGGAAAATACGTTCATCTCAACCGCAGGGAATAGACAATAATTTAAGAACTTACAGAGAGAATAGAAAGCGGTATAGGAAGATGATAAGAGAGAAAAAACGATGCAAAGCAGCGAAAAAAGAAAAAGAACTTATTAAACGATTCAGGGAACAAGATACACATCAATTCTGGAAAGCAGTACATAGGTCACTGAAGGGAGAGGCACTCAAGACTTGTTTTTTGGAACCTGAACAATGGGAACAGCACCTCAGGACACAATCGGTAAACGGATACCGAATGGAAGAAGTTCTCCAAAACATTTTACCCGAAATTAGACCCCTGACAGAAGGAGATACGAAATTGATAGTACCAATTTCGGAATAGGAGATATAGGAGGCTATGAAATCAGCTAAAGAAAAAGCTACAGGTAGAGACGGAATTCCCCAACGAGTATGGCAAAAGGGAAAAGAAGTATTCATTCCAGTCTTAACTGCCGTTTTAGCCATATATTTTTATTGTGCAGCTGGCCAATAAAATGGACAAGATATTGTGCAGCTGGCCAATAGAATAGTTGTACCATTATATAAGTTAGGAAACAGCAAAGAATTCTCGAACTATCGACTGATCAAGACTTCTCCCATAGTTAGTAATATTTGTTTGTAAAATATTAGATAGACGGCTAAGAAAATGGCTAGAAGAATTAGGGAAATTAATTGAGGAGCAGGGAGGGTTTAGGAAAGAAGGGCGTACAATAGAGGAGGTTTTTATTTTGCATATTATAGTTAGAAAAGGAAACATGAAAAGTGGGGGTAGGATTTACGCTGCGTTTCTGGACGTAAAAGGGGCTATTGGTTATGTGATAAGAGCTATGGCTAAGGGCCTTTCGGAGATAGGACTGCCTGTAAGTTTTGCAACATTAATTGTAGAAATATATAGTTCAGTAGGCCTGGTTGTTAGAATACTAGATAAGGTATCCGGGAGAATTTTGACGCGAATAGGTTTAAAACAGGGATGCCCGCTGTCACCGATTTTTTTTAACATGTACATTAATGATATTTGTTGATTTGTTCAATGAGAAAAAACGTAACTAAAACGATAAAATTCCTATATACAATAAAATCTTTGTTTAAAACACAAGATGTTTTTTGGTTTGTTTAAAGCACAAGACGTCAAGCGAAGAAGTCAAGGCTGTAGCTGAAGAACTCAAGGATGGAGCAAACTATTTGTCAATATTATGGTCACTTGAATAAGAAAACAGAAATGCATAGCTATGACAAACCGAAAAGTCCTGTTTGTGTAAAAAGGATACTCAGTAGAATGGAATACAAGAAGCTAGAAAATATACCGCCGATAAAAAAAGAAATGATGATTGGACTTCATACTGTAGTCTATCGTTTTTCAGCTATAATATTTTACTACAAGAGTAAGGTAAAGAGTATTTTTTACAATATTCGGAGAAAAGCAGTGGTACGAATGAAAAATATTATTGACCATGTTAGACCTATGATTTCTCGAGCTAAATGTGATGATGTACTTGTATCCAATATAAGCCATGCTTCCAATAGCAGCTGTGACCTGGTAAAGAAGTTAAAGACAAGTATGGAGATGTTTTATGATGAATATCGCTTGAGCAGGACAGTAGTAGGATATGAACGTAATGGAGATGTCCTTCTTGCCCGAGGGAAATACAACGGAAAAAAAGTTGCCGTAAAAATTGTAAAGCTAGAAAACTCTAGTAAGTTTCGAGATGAAACATCTGGAATTACTATCCCACATGAAGTTTATTGGCTGAAAAAAGTCAAAGATACAGAAGGCTGCCAAAAATATATTGACTTTTATGTTGACGAAAAATATGCTGTTATTGTTACAGAATTCCAAGAAAATTCACTTGATTTGGAAACTTTTATCAAGCAATTGGTAAGATTCAAAAAATTTTATAGGCAGGAGAGATTGAACAATAACTGGTTGAGTGAATATGAAGTCATTAAAATATTCCAACAAATAGTGTCCATAGTTGCAAGATTAGAAGAGTGTGGAATTGCTCATAGAGATCTAAAGACAGATAATATACTTATTGATCTCAATTTTAAAGTAACCATTATTGATTTTGATAGCTCCAGAGACATGGAAGAGGAAATTGCGCAGCCATTTCTTATTTTCCAACGTCTCTTTCCCCCTTCTGAATTAAACAGCCATCACCAAAGAATGAAAGAAAAATACAATACTCCTAATTATGAATTCATTTCAGAAAGTGACGGAAAAATCGCCGAAGAAATGACTAAACTCTATGGCTATGGTCCAATAACAACATGGTGCTTGGGAGTAATCTTGGCACGACTTTTACTTGCTGAACCACTTACATTTTGGAAGAGTGCAGACTCAGTTTTAGAAGCTGTGGAAAGCAGAATATATGAATCCTCAGTTCCCCCACTGGGAAGAAAGTTGTTGTTTATGCGTCTGAACCAAGATCCAAACTAAAGACCAAACACCAAAGAAATCTTGGAATATTTAAATTTAAATCTACCGTATATCGTAAATAATGAAACAGATATTTTAATGAAAAGGAAGAAAACCATTTCCATTAAGACAACTGAATATAGTTTTTTGTATAGTTTATAGTATAGTTTTTTGTGTATAGTATATATATGTGTATAGTATAGTTTATAGTATAGTTTTTTGTGTATAGTATATATGTATAGTATATGTGTATAGTATATTTGTATATATTGTGTATAGTTTAATGAAAAGGAAAAAAAACCATTTCCATTAAGAAAACTGAATATAGTTTTTGTGTATAGTTTATAGTATAGTATATATATGTGTATAGTATAGTTTTTTATAATATAGTTTTTTGTGTATAGTATAGTTTTTGTGTTCGGATATGCCCCAGCTGTTCGACTGCTGCATATGTAAAAAGTCATGTGGTCATAATTTATTATTTATGTATGCTTATGTATTTTTATGTATGTACAATATATGCTGACTTCCTAATGGCCCCAATACTGCTGCATATTTAAAAAGTATTGTGGTTTATTTATGTATTATTATGTATTATTATTTATGTATTGTTTATGTATGCACAATGTTTGCTGACTTCGTACCCTTTCGAAAGACTGAAAAAGTAATGGCTGGTACCAAATTAGTCGTCACTATGATAATCTTTTGAATAAGAGAATAAAAATGTGTATCTTTGCCAGAATAAACAATCATGTTTATATAAAAAGGTGGTCTGTGAAGTGGGCAGCTTGCATACATAACACCGATTAAAAACAAGTTATGTATGGAATTAAAACTTTAATTTACCGAGCTTCAGCTACAACCCGTTATAAGGAGAATTTTCTCCTTATCTGAGAAAGATAAGGAGAATTTTTGACAATGGACTAGTAAATCATCTGTAAAAAATAGCTGCTTTTTGGGACTTTCATAGTGTATGCAAATATATCTTTGCAGATAGTTTCAAAGTCTTCAACTAGCTTTCATTCGGTGTGGACGAACAAAAAATAGCAATTTTCTGGATATTAAGAAGCTGTTTGGCAAGTTTTTATGAACTTATTTTACCTAGTGAAATGAACGGACTTTTGCCCTGGATATAAGACTGGATATTTTGACAGTGATTTGGAGTTTAATCGCCAGGTGATAAATCCAGTTAGACAAGTTTCTGGTACCATGACAAGATTAATATTAAGCTCTGTTCTGAACTTTATTTATCGATCAATGGCACAGGGTGCGAAAATTGATTTAATTGTCTGTAAAACAACTGAGCAAACAACTAGAGCAAAAGAAATGTTGCACGATAAGGGACAAGTAGCCCCAACTCTAGTATGATATTGGTATAGGTGCCCTTTTCTATTTAGAGTACTAATGGTAGCGAAAATAAAATCTGATGGTTTGAATTGTTTAAGTGGAAACCTATGCAGCTATGTATATCTTAAAAAACGGAAAAATCAGGTATTCAAATTTAAATGAATAAGAAATCCATATGGAGGTACGAGTTTTAATGCTAGCGGTTGTGACCTTAAAAAAAAATGGGGGTAAAAATTCAACAAAACAGCTTAAAACATATGACCTGAACAGCTTAAAAAGGTGTAGTTTTTCTTAGAAAATTTAGCTGTTTTTGGAAATCAACAGTTGTTAATGTTCGAGTGTTTAAAGACGATCAACGTTGTCAGTTTTAACTAATTAGTATTTATTATTCATTTTTGATTATTATTCATTGTCGCATGATTTGCCCCCAACCATGCATTGCACTCCCGGCCGTAGGCATTGAATCAGGAGATCGGTACCTGCACACCGCAGATCTTTGGGCAGCATGCGAAAAAGTTTAAGTTAAGTTATTCATTTTCATGGTTGAATGTTGCAACACTGATGGAAATGGTGTACTGTTAATTTTTTTTTATAATTTTGAAGAAATGTACCTAAGACGGACTCGGGGGGAGGGACTTTTATATTTTGATATCCTTTGTAAGTTAATAACAAGATTGGATTAAAGTATTGGCATTATGTATATGACTGTTTGTTACATAACTGTCTAAAACGCTCGGTTATGCAAAATACCCATCAGGCAAAAATTATAAATAATACAGCTATTACCAGTATTTAATAATCTATCAGGTATATTAAAGAAAAAGAATAAAATCCAACATTAAAAAAAAAATGCTGTTACATCGATTCTCCGCAGTTAAGAATCTATTAAATACTTTTAAAAAAAGAATAGTTTTTTCTTTGATCTGTGCAAACATTTTACTTTAATTTCGGCTTCTAAATTATTCTAGAGAAGTAACTGATGCGGTATATTCCGAATGTAGATATCGGTTTCTCTTTTCTAATCATTGAAAACGCAGCATTATGCAACAAAATTTTGCAACTAATGCATCTCGGATGTGATAAGTCAAAATTGCTTCGTAAAAAGTCTCTTGGTGATATTTATAACTTACCCTAATAATCCTAGTATGTTCAGTCGGTTGGTAAAATTGCTTTTCAAAGTCCTATTTGGTTCTTTAAATAATTTGAAGTTTATATTTGCTCTAAAATGTGTTCCTTCAAGTGCATGAATTAGTTTTCTAATGGTGCTTTCTATTTCAAAATTGTGGCTTTATTGTCCTGACGACTGAGCAAATTTACCCTTGATGTATGTTCAATTGATCAGTAAAATTGCTTTCCTACATTCCATTCGTGCTCTAAATGATTAAAAGTCTGTATTTGTTCTAAAATGCGTTCTTCAAATGCGTGAAATTTGTTTCCAAATGGTGCTTTCTATTTCAAAATTCTGTATTTCTTATCTTGAAAGCGAGGCAACCTTAACCTACTAACCATGAAATGTTCAGTTGTTTGGTAAAATTGCTTTCATACTTCCTATTTGGTTCTCCAAATGAATATAAGTCTGTCGTTGTTCTAAAATATGTTCTTCGAATACATGAATTAGTTTTCTAATGGTTCTATCTATTTCAAAACTTGCTTTTGTTATCTGGGCGACTAGACAAACATACCTTAGTAAACGCGGTATGTTCTAAAAATGCTTTCCTGCATCTTATTTGGTTCTCTAAATGATTAGAAGTCTGTCTTTGTTCTAGAGTATGTTCTACAAATGCATGAATTAGTTTTCTAATGGTTCTTTCTTTTTCAAAATTGTGCTTTTCTTATCTTGACAACTAGGCAAACATACCCTAGTAAACGTTGTATGTTCTAAAATTGCCTTCCTACATCTTATTCGGTTCTCTAAATGATTAGAAGTCTGTCTTTGTTCTAAAATTAGTTCTTTAAATGCATGAATTAGTTTTCTAATGGTTCTTTCTTTTTAAAAATTGTGCTTTTGTTATCTTGATGACTAGGCAAACATACCCTAGTAAACGTCGTATATTCTAGAATTGATTTCCTACATCTTATTTGGTTTTCCAAATGATTAGAAGTCTGTCTTTGTTCTAAAATATGTTCTTCAAATGCATGAATTAGTTTTCTAATGGTTCTTTTTATTCCAAAATTGTGGCTTTCTTATCTTGACAACTAGGCGAACAGACATTAGTAAACGTTACATGTTCTAAAATTGCTTTCCTATATCTTGTTTGGTTCTCTAAGTGATTAAAAGTATGTCTTTGTTCTACAATATGTTCTTCAAATGTATGAATTAGTTTTCTAATGATTCTTTCTATGTCAAAATTGTGCCTTTCTTATCTTGACGACTAATAAAAAATACCCTATTAAACATAATAGTTATTTTTTTATATATGATGAGTTAACTCTGGAACTCCCCAGTGGTCAACAATTCCAGAATTAGTTTACTTTTTTGAACTTCTAAAGAAGCTGGTAACTTAAAGATATGAAATCCTAAGATTTAGCAATATGTCCAACAACTTCTTACAGTTCTCACAAAACAACCGTTTTTGGGGGGTTCCAGAGCTCCATAATCTGTTTACTTTTTTGAGCTTCTAATAAAGTTTACATACTAAGTAAACAAAACACCTACAATACGCTTAAGCTGCTAGTACTACTACTAATACTAAACATTCACCGCAGTGCCAGGCCACCTCAGGCCAATACACCCGTGCATGACCCTTCTCCACCCTAATTTATTCACAAGCTTCAAAATTTATCCTCTCCTATGAAGTTTTGATTTAATTAAAATCCTTCCTTTTGACTATCTTCTCTTGTGATTTCCTTTAAATTGCCCCTTTTTACTCGGTAACACAGTGAATTGATGCTCTAATCGGCAACGTGGGGCCCGGGGTTCAACTCCCACAACTGCAAAGGGTAGGCAAAAGGCTTACAACGTGTCCCCAATAAAAGATCCAGCAACTCAAACGCTTATTAGACTCTCTTTGCGCCATCTATGGCTCAGGAGGATTTTTATCCTTTTTCTGACCTCTTTCCATCCAATGCAGGAATGACCTGCTCTTCGTTTGGCTTCATTTAGAATGGCCAAAAAAACAATCTTTCGTAATCTGTTATCAAGCTTAAAAAGATACTCTTAAGACGCTATTATACTCTTAAGACGCTATTATTTAATCTTGAAGCGTAAGATACAAGAGCCTGAAATAAAAATTAGGATAAGATTAAACTATTTCATATATGACTAAAATAACAAATCAAATTTTAAATGACAAAACTGACAAATCAAATTTTGAACGTACATAGGGCTTAAATTATCTTGTTCATATAAATTAGAATGGCCAGAATCCTTAAAATCGTCAGAATCTTTTTATCACTTGGAAATAATTTTGCATCAAAAGATCAAATGATTTACGATAACTATCAAACAGGCACATACAACGTATTTTTTTCATGGAGGGAGCAAGTAAAAAGAAAATATTTTCTAGCTTCAACAAGAAATGTTTAGAAATTCAGAAGAACTCTGGATCTTTTTCTGGGGGAGGGGCTAGGCCCCGAGGCAACCCCCTGCGTATGCATTTGCTGCGAGTCTTCAAGAAAGTTCCTATTAAATCAAGAACTTCGGTTTATGAAGCCAAAAAAAGGTTTACCTGGTTACCTACATAGAATACTTTTACTAAATAGCGTACTTTGTTCATACTTCTTACTTATTTCTGCGGCTTTCTAAAAAAAATCAAACAAATTTCAACATTTAAAATGCTTTTATGCAAAAAATTGTTTATTGTGTTGAAAATTGAAAAATCCCTTGCATATTCTGATTAGCATGTTCATTTGAGATCGTTTGTATAACAAAAGAAAAACATATCACCTTTCCGAATTGCTTTCCGAATTAAAAAATTGTTAGAAAGTTTTAATTTATTTTTTGTTAAATTCTAAATTGTACCTTCGAGATTATGCACTAGTTTAACTTGTTTCAATCCTAGAAGTCTGTGCGTAATAATATATATTAGGATTTCTAGTACCAAGACTGTTTGTAAAAAAAAAACGTTATATGCGAATTTGGAAGCCTTATTACAGTAACCAATTCAATTTTTCTTCTAAATTTAAAAATATAGTTAGAATTCCCCTGACATTGTAACGGGATCAAAATTCAAAAAAAAACTCAAACCTTCCAAATTAAAGTTACCCATGTAAAATAGAATCACCCAAAATATGAACCTAAAAATTCAAGTAACCGACAGATCTAGTAACTCTCGATTTGTTTGCTGCTTTAAACAAAGCAAACAAATGTATCTTGATTGAACAAACTTTGTATAATCTTTCCCACAGAAAATGTAGTAGCAATAAATAAATCCATCTCTGTGTCACAAAAATACGCAATAAATATCAGTGTGACCAGATGTTATGCGAGAGGCGACCAACAATATATTTAAATTTTAAGAGCTTGAATTTTCGAACTGTCAAGAGTAGGTAGAATTTATTGGACAACAAAATAGCCATTAGAGATACAAAGAATTTTCGCATACATTGTTTCGAAACTGAGTTTAGAGTCAGGTGTTCCAATGTAACCAAGTTATATTGTCCTGCAACAAATTTCATCGCGATAAATTAAAAGCCACCTGGAAACTAAGTGACAAGTCGTTAGCAATAAATTTACAAAAGTAATATTTTGTTTTGTCAAGAAAAATTCCAAAATGCAAATCTTATAGCTATAAATCGTATGAAAGTTCATGCAGCCAATTGGTATATTCCTCGTCCAATAAGAATATAGGACATGCTATTTGACCAATAGGTCCAACGTAAAATACTTTTTAGAAACGTCTTAATGTGACCTCTGGCGAAAATCGATGGTATAGTTAGTTAGAACTTGACAATTTTCAGTCAGTCTAGTGGAGTCTAGGAGTCAGTCTAGAGCAGTCGAGAGCAGTCTAATGTATTTGAACTTATGATCTAACCATTAATAACTTTTGACAATTTGTATGAAGATCATTAATGGACCAACGTTGCATTACATACATCTCAGTGTATAATCTTATCAAAGTGCTTATGACCGTGAATTAAAGTGCAGATAATTTGGTATTCCTGAATCAGCTTTGTATCGCTAATCTGAGTAAAAATAAATGCATTACTTTCTTAATTTTATCTCTTCATGTTAGTATTTCTCAAGAAAATTAGTCCTTGTGCCTCCAATCGCTCAATAGGGAACCTGGATCTTAGTAATCTGATTTCGACTCAGTATGGCCATTAACATACGCTCCCCGTTTGACCCGCTAATTTAATCCCCCGCCACACGAAATTCCACCTCAAACTATGGTATAAAGTTTATACAGCCTCACTACAAAGAAGTATAAAAAACCATTTGATAACGCAAACTAAAATCCCCCCTAAGAATCGGCTACCTTAACCCCCCCCCCATTAGAATCGGCGCGGCCTGTTTAACGGAGTAAAACACAAGGATAAAATATTCCCTTACAAAAAAAAAAAGTGATATATATAAATTGTTGAGAAATACTACGCATAGAGAAAGTGCAATATTTTGTTAGACCTAAGTTCCCTTAAGATAATAACGAAAAATAAGAACACCCCTAAGAAAGAGAAAATAAGTATAAACCCCTCCCCCCCCATTAGAATTGTTTTCTGTAGTAGAGTGTTTTTTTTAAGAAAGAGATAAGAATTATAATCCCCCAATAAGCCAAGTGAAACTTGAAGGTGTCAAATTGAAGTACTGTAAAAAAACCTTAAGTGCCGAATTTATAGTGTTTTTGAAATAATTACCAATATGTCGTTAGATCCAAACGAACAATTGTTAAAACAAAAACTTATTGCTAAAACAGTAGAAATTTCAAAATCTCTTCCCTCATACAATGGAGATTCAGATGTAGATGAATTTAGTATAAAATTAAACCAATTTGTAGAAGTGACCCAAACGGACTTAAAATTATTGGTGGGCATGCTGTTAATGAGACTAAAAGGGCAAGCGTTAACATTTTTAAAACAAATAGAGAACACCATAGGGGAAGATAATAACCTCCCAATAAACTCCATAGAAAAATTACTAAAAGAGTTTCGAGAAAGATTCGTTGAAACCAGTTCCACACACAAATTAAAGCACGGAACAGTATGTTTTGACGAAACACAAAATGTCAGGGAATACCTACACAATGTAATGGTATCAATAGAAGCGAAATACGGGAAAGAATCTGGTAGCTTATATGATAAAATTGTGCTAAACGCTTTCTTACAAGGACTGAGCCCCAAACTATATCGAATGATAATATCTAAGAATATTCAAACATTAGAATTAGCAGTTCAAGAAGTAGAAAGAATGGTTGAAATCGACACGATTTTGGCCAACCACAGTAAGTCAAGAATAAATAATGTAGGAGAATCAATGCCGGGACGATCAGGAGAAATTTCACCCAAATTTATCTCAAGAGATAATTCCCCAAAACCAAATCAAAATAGACGTTCAACCCCTACCAGGCAAAGAACTGTACGTTTCGTACCCACGAACACGACAAACTACTTTAATAAACCCCCAATTATATGCTACACATGTAATAAACAAGGGTATATTGCCAGGGAATGCCCTACTAGAAACAACTATGCACCAGCAACCCCCAGTTTTGACAATCGTTTGTTCGGGAGAACAAACTTAAACGCCAATGGCTCAGAAAACTATAGGAGTAACCCCCCACGCCTACCATTGTTCCGCAACCCCTACCAACAGGGATTGGAATATGCAAGCCCTCCCCCCAACAGACAAAATAATTATCGGTTCCCTAGCCCAAATACGCGGATAAACATGTACCAATTTAATTCACGGACAGTGTATCCTACCAGGTTTAACATGAATACGAATGATAACAGAGGATATTTTTATCCGTCCGGAAATTTTTCGTCAATGCAAAATGAACAAATGCCGCGAGCCGTCGGCACAAGAAATGCCAACGCACGTAATAATACTTGGCAAACAAGACAATCAAACGTCAATCAGCTTGCTAGAGAGGTTCCTACCAAACCCCAATGTCAAACACCAACCTACCAAATTAATACACAGGGAAACGAATCGGGCCCCCATGAAAACTAACCGGGACCCTGGAGGCCAGTATTTTTCATAGGTCCCTTCCAGTAGTTGTACCTTCTTTAAGTGATAATAATAATACATTGCCTATATTAAATCGTTTTGGTGTTGCAAATATTTACTTCAAGGCGCTAATAGATTCCGGTGCATCGGTTAATATAATAAACTCGAATGTTTTTAATAAATTACCAGTGTATATCCAGCGACGGAAAAATTTTAATATTTCCAGGTTAACTAGCGTCACAGGGCATAGGCTGGAAGCAATAGGCTCAATACGCCTAGATGTAACCAAAGATAATAGAATCTTTCCTACCAACTTCATAATATGCAAGAATTTTTCATATGAGGCTATAATCGGTGCTAATTTTTTAAAATCTAATAAAGTGTTATTAGATATAGCTAATCACAGACTCACATATCCATCCAATCCTATTCTCCGACGTGTGGAGAAAGGGGAAGCAACGGTGAATAGAATAAAAACTTTTGCACCCCGTTTCTCGTCCTGTAAGAGAAATTCCAGCGGCAAATGGATTGAGTCAATAAAAGCAAAAATAGGGAAAACGCAGGAGTATAGGCAAACAGAAATTAAGAAAATAGCAGAATTATGGAACGAGATAATAAATCTCAATGCCATCCCCTTACAGCCAACCCCACTAGCGGAAGATTTGACGCAACCAAGCGCCAATCTTAACTTAATAGAAAATAATTCGGAAGAAAAATATTATGGATTTGCAGTGCGTAAGACAAAGATTCTCCCAGAAACAATGCAAAGAGTTCAGATCTCGCAAATGGTCAGACCCATAAATGATAACTCCGAAATTTGGTTTGCATCCCCGTGGGGAGAAATCCCTGAGAATCTATTTTGTGAAGAAAAGATCATTTTATATGAGAAAGGAGAAGGTTTTATTGGGTTGACAAATACACATGAAAATGATACAATTACATTAAAAAAGGCAACATGTCTCGTTGAAATACAAGTGATTTCTGAGTGCGAGCTAAACAAGTTGAAAAACTCCAAAAGGAGCTTAGTTAATACTTTTAGTGATAGAAATCCAAGGGATAGACACCCACTAACAAGATCCCAATTTTTGTAAAAATTTAAATTAGATCATATCCAAGATGCGGAATTAAGAGAAAAATTATGCAAATTGCTCTGGAAATTTAGGAATATATTTTCTACGTGTGAAGAGGACATTGGGTTGATACCATTCTATGAACATTCTATCCAAACTACAAGGTTGCCCGTAGCTAAACAACCCTATCGTATCCCTATCCCTACAAAAACTGGTTAAAAACAAAATCCGCAAATTAGAGAGAAAAAATATTATACGCCCAAGCATAAGCCCGTATTCAGCCCCAGTTATACTTGTGCCAAAAAAGAACAAGAAACTTAGGCTCGTAGTAGACTATAGAGCCCTAAATAAGCATGTAGTTAGCGATAAGTTTCCCCTGCCCCGAATCGACGAATCCTGGACTCCGTCTCAAACAAAAATAAAATTTTCACCTCTCTTGACCTTACACAGGGGTATCATCAGGTCAAGATAGCAGATAATGACGTTCATAAAACGGCATTTTCTACAACTGAATGCGGCTCTTATGAATATGTAAGAGTACCATTCGGACTTAAAACTAGTTCAAGTGCATTATGTAGACCTTTGTTACATTTATTACGAGACGTAGACAATATTATTCATTTTGTGGATGAAGTAATTTGTGTAGGAGAAACCTCAGAGGATGATTTAGCCACATTAGCCAAAGTTTTCGAAAAATTCAGGGAAGGTAATCTGAAATGTAGACCCGAAAAATTAAACTTACTTCAACCCAAAATAAAATTTTTGGGAATGATAGTGACCAAAGGTCAAATATCACTAGACCCTGACAAGATAAGATGTGTAGAAAACCTCAAACACAGAAAAACTATAAAACAATTGCGAGCGATTCTTGGTTTGACCAGTTATTTTAGAAAATTTATACGTAACTAGGCCCAAATTGCAAAACCTCTAAAGGACCTAACTAAAGGGACCCCCCAAAGTATTACCTGGTCGCATGAAGCTCAAACTTCCTTAGACACTCTCAAGAAAGCACTTACTTCCTAACCAGTATAGTCGCTACCTGATTTCGAAAAAAGACAATTTGTGGTCACCACTGACGCCTCGGCTCTGGGCATCGGTGCAATCCTTTCCCAACTAATCCCCGTAGGAAATCACCCTGACCCTCTGCAAAAACCCCCTCAGTATATAGAGAAAGTCATATGCTATTCAAGTAGAACTTTATCGAAAGGCGAAAGCAGTTATTCTGCAACGCAATTAGAGCTACTATCTATAATTTACCACTTAGACGAATTCAGACATCATTTAGTGGGTCAAAAATTTAAGCTGCGTTCGGACCATAAAAGCTTACAGTGCCTAAGCGAATTCAAAAATCCAACGGGAATTTTAGCTAGATGGATAATGAAAATCGAAGACCTGGATTACGAATTTGAACATTTGACGGGAAAACAAAATGCCCCATGTGACTACTTGAGTAGATACCCCGAAAACAACTCCTCAGATAATGAAAACAAAGAAATAAATGCCATCAATCCCAGTAAACGAAAACACAAGAAGAATAAGCCTAAAATTCAAATAGATGTAAACGAGGTTAATCATTGCCCTTTATCGCTGGCAAACATTAAGAGAAACCAAATTAAGGATGAAATGTGTTTGACTCTAATTAATTATTTTTTGAATTTTGATAACCTGCCCGATAAGTTCAAAGCCCTAAAAAGGGAAATAGATAATTTTTATTACGATTTAGACAAGGAAATCCTTTGCAGGATAGTAACAGGCGATACGAATAGAAATCAAACTTTAATAATCCCATTATTACCCCAAAACTTAATAATACATGCCTTTTAATATTTTCATTCGGATATAGGTGGACATTTAGGGATAACTAAAACCTTCCACAAGTTAAAACAATATTTTTATGTACCGTCGGCGTTAACAAAACTTAAAGATTTTGTAAGTACATGCGAAGCCTGTAACTTAAGAAAAATCCCCAAGCCTATCCTAACCCCCCAATGGGAAGAGTCCCGGTAGCGAGGTTCCCTTTCGATATTGTTTCATTTGATTTATATGGAACCAGTGGAGGCTTACCTGTTTCCAACAGGGGCCATACTTGCATTCTTTCAGTTATAGACCACTTTTCCGGATTCACTTTTGCTAAAGCATTGAAAAATCAAGGCGCGTACGCTACGAGTAAAGCGTTAGCGAAAGTATTTTTAAAATTTGGCATTCTTAACAACGTTATAAGCGATAATGGAAGTAACTTTGTTTCCAAAGTAACAAAAGATTAAATGAAACAACTACAGAAAGTCCTTTTTATTTGTTATTTGGTGGCGATTTCAGGGTGCCGTAGGATGAAATTGTTGAGTCCCGACAATATTATAATAACACGGAGGATTACAAACAAGAGTTTATAAATAGGATGAGGAAAACCTATAAGATAGTTAGACAAGAGTTAGAAAAATGTAAAATAAACCAAGAGTTAAGAAGCCAACCCAAAGTCAAAGGGAACATAAATTTTAAGATAGGAGATTGTGTCTATCTAAAAAATGGGGCAAAGGTGGAAGGCAAAAAACTTTCCAATAAATATTCTGGACCTTACAGAATAATCAAAAAATACGACAATTATTTTACTTTTAAAATGATAAACCCCGATAACGGAAGAATATATAAGGCACATGTTAGACGTATAAAAAGAGCCAAATACCCGGAAAGATGGGTATCGACACCCTCATCTACCAATTCGTCTGACGCGGAAGACAAATCCCCCAAGTCAAGGTTAGCTGAATTGAAACCGTTTAATTTCAAACAAGATTAATTCGAAAATGACAGTGATGAGGAAAATTTTGGAGAATTCTTAGCTACAAAAAATCTAGCTGTCCCCAAAAGAAAATCTTTAATACCAGTAGGAATAAAAACGCCAAAAGGTCCAAAAAGTTCATCGTCAGAAAGCTCAGAAGAGTTAGACTATACACTGTCCCGAAAAACCCAATTTTTTCCCGATAGAATTTCAACCCCTTGTCCCCCCAAAAGGTTTCCAGATGATATGGTATCACCAGCAACCCCGATAGAGAGACCCCTATCGTTACAAGATGAATTAAATAGAGCTATGGAAACCCCTGGTGTAAAAATAAAGAAAACTCCACCCGAGGATACAAACAAGAAAAATTTGAGAGAAGCCATGGACATGGACAGAGAAGTCAATTATCCCATAAAAACAAGGCAAAGTACCTTGCCTTGGACCCAGGAATCCCCTGAAGATGAAAATCTAGGACAATATCATGACATAACGGTATCCAAAGTTCGGCCCAAGGAATCGTCCTCCTGGAGACAGACCATGATACAGAAAATACCCCACCCCCTGAAGATATGGCGTTCAAACAATGGAGACACCCTGCACAAACATTTGACTCCTCCCAAAGCTCTCAAGAATCTTTTAACTCTCCCGAAACAAGGATTCAGCATGAGGAAATAGAAAATAAACCTTCTACCTCCAGAGGAGACGAAATATATGAAGCAAGGGCAGGTGATACTCCAAAATCACAAAGGAACACCCTGGAAAGCCCTAATGGTGAATCTTCAGAAACCAGTTCTACTAAATCAGACGAGGAATCTGTTCCAGACGAACCCCATGACACACAAAAACAAAAACCAACTTCCGCTGCGGCCCATGCAAAAGAAGCTAACTTAAAAGGTCAAAAATTCCTACTGAAGCAATACAAGAAGTTTGACCTAATCTCTATGGGAAAGTCCAAAAAGAAAAAAACACAAGAAAGCGAAGAGGAAGTTACCACCAAATCTGGTAGGGTGGTTAAGAGACCAGATAAGTGGATAAACGTCTAGAGACCAAGTACTTAAAAACTCATAAAATAATGTTGATGCGACTTTGAGTAGGATAAAAAAGAAAAAAAAACTTAAAACAAATGTGCATGGATACGACACGTCAATGAAAGCTATCTGTAAAAGGTTGAAGGAAATTAATAGCTAACTTTTGCAGATAAGCTGAACTCCGGTTCGATAGAAAACCCTGAGGGTAGAATCAGAACAAGAATTGTTCAACCCTTCCCCCAAAAACCTGGTGCCATCCCGTAGCCGACGAAATGAATATGGACCAATTACATGGGAGGCGATCGAAACTCCTAGATACTTCGGCAGAATTGATAACAGAAAGATTGAAAATCGAAAACATGATAGAAGCCATACTTAAATCTCTTAAAGAAGTCAAGGCCTCCAAGGAAAAAATAAATAAATAAATAAATGAGATCCTTGTGTCTAAACAAATAGACAAACTAATCGAGACTGAGTTTATGTAAATGAAAGAACAAGCCGAAAAAATTCAGAATGAAATGGAATCAATAAGCGATGCAACGCTTGTCAAGGGATACAGTTACTTCGATAAACTCCTAAAACTACAAGGCTTATATAATAAAATGCAAGAAATCGGTAAAAAAAAGTAGAAGATTATAGAAACAATACTGTCTTAACTGCAACAGCAGCGGTATAAAAAGCACTGGTACCCGAACAAGTCAAGCTCCTAAACCTACAGCATGAATACGACCACTTAAAAGCACAAAAAGAAATAATTAAACTACGACAGGATAGGTTAGAAAAACAATTGAAGGGAAACAAAGCCGAAATCAACAGAGAATTGCAAAAACAAAGAGAATTTTGCTCAAACTTAAGAGGAAATAGTAGAAACCTTATTTACAATTGAAGTCAATTTACCCCTCAGCCCACAACTGGAAAATATTCTTGCTAACACATATAATGAAAGACCACCACAACCCCCATATTTTACGATTCCCAGTCAGGCTGAGTATACTTTTATAAACCCCCAAACGGAACCTATTCAATAAAACCCTCCAACCTATGATAGCATAACTGCTAGGACCCAATACCCCATTACCCAAGTAAATGACACAACTGGCCAAGGCTCCTCAAAGATCTCTCCACCACAAGGAACGCCCAAGATGCAACCGTTACCCTCTGACACAGAAAAATAAGAAAATATTGATCATGGCTGCTATTTAAATTCAAAAAAGGTAAAATTCTTTTTTCTCGCTTAAATACCTAAACAAAAAAATGAAATATTTTTTAAAAGTTTAGTATAATAAATTGTGCAAACAAGGGTATAGCGGTAATCAAACAATTCGTGCGAGATTCACGTTAAACTAGAGGACTCATATTTGCATAGTGTTGGCAGCAATGTGGGAGGTTAAACTAGAAAGCTTACATTATTGCTAACGCTATAACAAACAGTGTTAAATTCTTTTAAGGCTTTTCATTTCCTTCCTGGTTCTTTAAATAATCTCGTCTATACCCGCATTTGAAGATGAGCAGTATAAAATACTGTATTTCGGATTCAGCAGTAGAAGCTGAAGTATAATTGAAGTAGTAGTCTTAGTTTTACCTGTCCCTAGTGAGCCCCATATTTACCTACTAATTCAAAAAAGTGAACCCTAATTCAAAAAAGGTAAAATTCTTTTCGCTAGAGCTCTCCATGTATTGATTTCAACAATATGTTAATGCACAACCCCAGATCACGTTAATTCAATACATACTTTGATCGTAGTTGAGATTTTAAAAATGTGGATCTAAAGAAACTCTTTCAGTATATTAAACCTCGAAATACTAAAATACTAAACTTTGATATATTTTGGCTGTAAAATCATCTTCATGAGTCACCTTTGAAAAAGATGTAACTTTTGAACTCATTTGAGTCCCCTTTGAATCATTAATCTTAAGTACCAAAGGGTATATTCGAATTAAAAGATTTTACTGATGTAGCTACTACTTTCAAACAGTTCGTGGTAACGAACTGTAAGTAAGGAGCGACCCGGCTCAATGGTAACCGAAACTCTAGAAAACGGTATTTTGATACAAATAGATATATCAAAAGAATCAAATTTTAATGCTGATTTCAAATATATAAGTTCCATCAAGTTTAATTCTACCCATCAAAAGTTAGGCGCCTGAGAAGATTTGGCTGATTTTCGTAAAAAGGAGGACAGACCCCCCAAAAGCTATAGAACCTTAATGAAAGCCACACCATCATATTCAGCGTATCAGAGAACCCTACTGTAGAGGTTTCAAGCTCCCATCTACAAAAATGTGGAATTTTGTATTTTTTGCCAGAAGAAAGATCACGGGTGCGTTTTTATTTGTTTTTTTTCCCAGGGGTGATCGTATCGACCCAGTTGTCCTAGAATATCGTGGGAGGGCTCATTGGAATGGAAATTAAAAGTTCTAGTGCCCTTTTTAAGTGACCAAAAAAAATGGAGGGCAACTAGGCCCCCTCCCACGCTCATTTTTTTCCCAAAGTCACCTGATCAAAATTTTGAGATAGCCATTTTGTTCAGCATGTTCAGAAATATAATAAATATGTCTTTTAGGATGACTTAATCCCCCGAAGTTCCCGGGGGGAGGGCTGAAAGTTATGAACTTTACCCAATGTTAACATATAGTATTGGTTATTTGGAAGTATACAGACGTTTTCAGGGGAGATTTTTCCTGGTAGTGGGGGGGGGGGTGGTCGGGGGTTATGTGGGAGGATATTTCCATGAAGGAAGTTTTCATGGGGGAAGGGACATTGCTATGAAGGGGACGCCATACTTCCCAGCATTATTTAAAAAAAGATCAGAAATTTAATATAAAAAAAACAAGTATTTCAACTGCAATAGCAGGAACATCGAAACTTTAGACGAACAGAAAATATTACATATATGATTGGGTTCACCCCGTAGTCCATACCTCGCTCTTTAAGCCAAAGATTTTTTAGTACTTTCATAAGAGCTATTTATTCTAATTAACGGCCTTTGTGATTAAGCGGTCATTTTTAAAGAATTGGAACAAAATTCGAACTTTCACTTAAAGAGCAAGGTATTGACTAGGAGGCGGACCCCCTAATAAACAAATTAAAAATATATGAATATAGAAGTTCGTTACGTAAGTTAATTCGTAAGTTACGTATATTTATTACTAATAAAAACGTTCGTAAATAAAATTAAAAAAGTTTCGAGAAAGCCATTTAACTAAATAAAAGTAAATTAATATGAAAATTTTGTTTTAATTATTCATGTACGGTGAGCCAAGATCAAAACCTGCATTTATTCAAAAACGTTCAAAAATTAAATAAAAAAAACAAGTATTTTAAACTGAAAGTAAGGAGCGACATTAAAACTTAAAACGACAGAAATTATTCCGTATATGAAAGGGACTGTCCCCTCCTCAACGCCTCGCTCTTTACGCTAAAGTTTGACTATGTCTCACAACTTTATTTTTTAAAACAATAAAAAACTTTAGCGTAAAGAGCGAGGCGTTGAGGAAGGGACAGTCCCTTTCATACACGGAATAATTTCTGTTCGTTTTAAGTTTTAATGTCGCTCCTTACTTTCAGTTTAAAAAACTTGTTTTTTTTTATTTTAAAACATAAAGGAGCGTCATTGCCCTATTAATGGCAATGTTAAAAAAAAAATTAATCCTGTGTTAGCTGTCAATTTTATCTGATGTCTTATCCAAATTCTAAAACTGAACGCGATCAAAATACTCGAACATTGTATGGTAGAATATCTTAACTTTTTCTTTTACCTTCATTATGAGACATAATTAGTACATTTATTATTACTAAGGAGCCTTCTTTTAAAATAATAAACACTTTTAACCCGTTAGACTTGATTGTACACAGAGACAATGTACAGAGATTACTTTCAAGATTTCCAATACTGTTTTGACAATTGGTCAAAAGTAAAACCTTATTTTAGCAATATCTTGGAATCATTATTAGTAGGGTCACGATAGCCAACCATAAAACACGCAGTGTTTAATTGCTTAAGTAATGAATTGCCACAGCAAAACTCGAAAGACAAAAAAAGGCTTCGGTGCAACACAGCAACCAAAAATATTCTTTTAAGGATAAAGGTAAATTCAGCCGAATGAAAAACCCCTATAGATGGCCTTAGTCACCCCCTATAAACTAAATGAACAAATAACATTTGGGGACTTTCCTAAAAACCACACCTTTTACTTCGGATGTTATTAATCGTGTACAAAGTTTGATTGGCCCCAAATAAAATGTTAATTCGAGTTAATAACCTTACGCCCGTAACTTTCAATCCCGTTCGTGGAACCATAAAATTTACGGCAAATTAGTCGGTTCACCTACGCATTTTTTTCCCTCAAATTAAAATAATTTCCCTTTTTTATTTCTTGCAATATTAGTATTTAGATTAATTGACCTACGTACTATTGTATATTCTGGACCATTTCGAACATCCTTATTAATGAGCAGTCCATCCCCCTAAAAACAAAAATCATATGAACGATTAATTTACTATGCTAAAATATCAATAATAAAAACACCAGTTTCTGCAAATAAGATGAAATTGCCCTTGAAAAAAAATGAGACAATTAGTAAATTTCTTTTTGGTCTCAAACTATTGATCTCCTCACTGTTGATTATGATTTAACAAGACCTCAAAGGCAATAGAACTCTTAAACTATAATCAAATGAGTCAAGGAATGGATAACCCAAAGGCAGTATAACTCTTAAACTATAAAAATAAGCCCCAGAAATGCGCAAAACAAAGGAACACCTGAAAAGAAAAGTTTTATGGCCTTAGTCTTTTGATCCCTTCGGTTTGATGTATTTCTTGTGTGGCATAATCCAAAGTTAGTTCACATATCTTTTAAGTCAGATGTGACAATCACCTTGAATAAAACTATTTCGACAACCTCTCCCCGCAATCTAGCAACTAATCACGTATCACTCGCGCAAAATAGACAGTCTTGAAAAGCAAAAAGAGGAACCTTCCATAACTCAAAAGTATATTAAATTAGCTATCAAAGTTCTAAAATATTGTATCTCAGAGTCACAAATAAGGCACGACTAAAGCAAAAAAAAGAACAAACGTTTATTAATTTTTCGACTTTTGATGGCCCTCTATAGAGAAAGTATTTTTTGCTGACAAAAATTTGTACCATAGATTAAATTTGTAACTAACGCTTAGCTAACTGAGCGATTAGTTTTGTCATCGTTAGCTAAAACAGCAGGACGCATACAGTCGGTAGGCAGAGGGAATAATAATCTTTAAAAACCCTGGCAATTGTATCAATAAGTTTAGCTGAAATTATCTTAAAACAAATTATAACGATCAAAAGTAAACCGCGAAACTAGAATAATAAGATAGCTACCCTGAGAAAATACGATTAACGAAAAAAAAAAAATTCCTATGCTAGATGGTTCCTTAATTTTCGAAAGAATTTTGTAACGTAATTCAGAAATAATCACATACCTTTTAAGTCAAATGTGAGACTCGCCTTGAATAAAACTATTTCAATAATTAGTGCTTACAATCTAGCAATCAGTCGTATGTTATATATGCAAAACAGGCAGTTTAGTGAGAAAGGCCTTCTAGAAGTACAAAAGGCATGAAATTAGTTATCGAAGTCCTGAAATATCGTAACTTGCAGTCATAAATTAGGCGGTATAGATCCATTGCAGCTCATTCAAATTGAACTCAAAATGTAGAAGTAACATAGGACATATATAAAAAAACGGGGGAAGTAGGCACAACATTTAGGGTGCAACCAAATAGCATGTGTCGTGAAAATGACCCTTGCGTCGATCAATCACAAGTTCGTTGTGACAATATAAGTAAAAAAAGGCAATGTATACAAATAGGTTAATGTCTCTTTGACAATAACAGATATTATTCTGCTTCAGAAAACCAGACTAAAAAAATAATAGGCCTTGAAGAAGAGTGTCCGCTAAAGATGTAATGTATAAATCAAAACCCACCGCTTGGAATAAATCGAGAATTACCGCACGTAAATCGTGGGAGTGGCCCGTAAACTCAACCAGTAGAAAAGATCATAGTTAAAATATATAAATAGCCTGTAAAAAAAAAATAAATAACCCCTAGAATCAGTAGAAACCTACAGGAAGTAAACCATAATGCAGAAATTATTAAGCTGAATATCCTAAAAACAAAAGAAATCTACACATATAATTTTAGTCTTCCAAGGAACGGATTAGAAACCAGTAATAGGTAAACCGACACAAACATGTCGCGAGCCGCTTGTCAATAAGTGGTCAATTGCGAAAATAATAAGCCAAACATCCTCAGAGGTAGGATGACCCCCCCCCCCTTCGTTAACGGGAACTTCAGAAACTAAATCCGCGCTATAGTTCTCACGCCTGTAGAATAATGTTGTAGTTTTAGCCTAATTCTTGAGGGATTTTGTAAAAATAAAGCATAATCCAAATTCTTTATATTTTCGCAGAAGATACGGGTTCTGCAAGGTTTATTGTTAAGGCGGGTAGGTCGGAATTGGACATTATAGGCATGCTAATGCGAGTAGAAGGGCCTTATTGACTCGTACGAGAACACCCTGCTGCCACCTATAACTTTTTTGCACTCCAAATAAGGGCATAGAGTCCCTATTGGAAATGGATTTCTGAGAAATTGATTACGTAATGGGGTCAATGACCTCTTTTTCCAAGGTCGATTTATTTGCTGTTTCTATGTGTAATAACTCCGGGAGGAAGGTTGCACATGCGCATTGAATTCTAACGGGAACAATGTTATTGATCTATGACTCGAGGGGGAAGTGAATTTCCGAGAACTTGATTGCGTAATCAAAGTGTGTCAACAACAACAACATCGACCTTGACATTCGCTGAGAGCGTGCACTTACAACAACAACAACATCGACCTTGGAACACCTGTGCTGTCGACCTCAATTCACCTATCGTGAATCAATAATTCCCCTTAGAAACAACAAATTAATTTCCCCTTTCTTGACAGATCAATCAACCAATGACATCATCTGTCAGACTTTAAAAATTTTCACCTAGAAACGATTCTCCAGGAATAGATCCAAGTCATTAATGTCTTTACCTCGGAAACAACTCTTTTGGTCGAAATCCAAAGGATATTAATAGCCAAAGGCCATGGAAACCATTCTCCAAGAAACATCTTAGCGATGAATTGTTTTAGCGCGGGAATCAGGTTTCTTATTAATTTGAAATGCATTAGCGCAGAGATGCCAAACAAAAGGAACACGCTGAATTACGTTTAGGGATTATTTGGGCGAAACCGTTTTAGAGAGGTTATGGGATTATTTGGGCGAAACAGATAGAGACATTTTAAAAGATGATTTTTGAAGAGATTTTAGAAGAGAAATTAATGGTGAAACTCTATGGACGTTATAATACACAAGTTTCATTTGAACAGTGTTGTGAGGTCCTCTAACCCAACCCCAAAGGGTTCCGATCCTCCTACCCCAACCCCGAAGGAAGCACCGGTACTGAAAGTTCCCCCCAAGCTCCCAAAGAGCCCCAGCCCCCCAAACGCCCTCCTCAGACCCTCAAAGGCCTTCCCCTGGTCCTCAAGGGCCCACCAGCCCCCCAAAGGCCCATCGAGCTCCCAAAGGACCAACGGGGTCCCAAAGGCCCTCCACCGGTCCCCAACTGCCCCCCCGGACCCCCAAACGTCCTCCCTGGGTCCCAAAGGTCCTCCCCCGGTCCCCCGTCGTTCATTGATGTGTGTTGTCTGAAACCTATGATTTGGGATGTGTAGTTTGCTACTTCAGGCTTTTCTGAGCTAAGGTTTCCTAGTATTTCCTAGGTGAATGTTGTCTGAAACCAATAGTTTGGGATGAGTAGTTTGCTTTTTCAGGCTTTTATGAGCTAGGTTTCTTAGCCTTTCGTTGGTGTGTGTTGACTGAAACTTATGATTTGGGATATGTAGTTTGCTATTTTTGACTTTTCTGAGTTGGATTTCTTAGTCTTTCATAGGTGTGTGGTGTCTGAAACCTATGATTTGGGATGTGTAGTTTGCTATTTTCGACTTTTCTGAGCTAGGTTTCTTAGCCTTTCATAGATATGTGTTGTTAGAAAATTATGATTTGGGATGTTTAGTTTGCTATTTCAGGCTTTTCTGAGCTAAAGTTTTCTAGTATTTCGTAGGTGAATGTTGTCTGAAACCAATAGTTTGGGATGAGTAGTTTGCTATTTTTGACTTTTCTGAGCTAGGTTTCTTAGTCTTTCGTTGGTGTGTGTTGACTGAAACCTATGATTTGGGATGGTTAATTTGCTATTTTTGACTTTTCTGAGCTAGATTTCTTAGCCTTTCATAGGTGTGTCCTTTCTGAAAATTATGATTTGGGAGGTGTAGTTTGCTTTTTGGACTTTTCAGAGCTAGGATTCTTAGTCCCTCATAGGTGTTTGTTGTCTGAAACTTCGAGTTTGGGATGAGTAGTTGGCTATTTCAGACTTTTCTGAGCTAAGGTTTCTTAGTATTTCGTAGGTGAATGCTGTGTGAAACTTATGATTTGGGATATGTAAATTACTATTTCGGGCTTTTTTGAGTTGGATTTCTTAGTCTTTCATAGGTGTGTGGTGACTGAAACTTATGATATGGGATATGTAGTTTGCTATTTTTGACTTTTCTGAGTTGGATTTCTTAGTCTTTCATAGGTGTGTGGTGTCTGAAACCTATGATTTGGGATGTGTAGTTTGCTATTTTCGACTTTTCTGAGCTAGGTTTCTTAGCCTTTCATAGATATGTGTTGTTAGAAAATTATGATTTGGGATGTTTAGTTTGCTATTTCAGGCTTTTCTGAGCTAAAGTTTTCTAGTATTTCGTAGGTGAATGTTGTCTGAAACCAATAGTTTGGGATGAGTAGTTTGCTATTTTTGACTTTTCTGAGCTAGGTTTCTTAGTCTTTCGTTGGTGTGTGTTGACTGAAACCTATGATTTGGGATGGTTAATTTGCTATTTTTGACTTTTCTGAGCTAGATTTCTTAGCCTTTCATAGGTGTGTCCTTTCTGAAAATTATGATGTGGGAGGTGTAGTTTGCTTTTTAGACTTTTCAGAGCTAGGATTCTTAGTCACTCATAGGTGTTTGTTGTCTGAAACTTCGAGTTTGGGATGAGTAGTTGGTTATTTCAGACTTTTCTGAGCTAAGGTTTCTTAGTATTTCGTAGGTGAATGCTGTCTGAAACTTATGATTTGGGATATGTAAATTACTATTTCGGGCTTTTTTGAGTTGGATTTCTTAGTCTTTCATAGGTGTGTGGTGTCTGAAACCAATAGTTTGGGATGAGTAGTTTGCTATTTTCGACTTTTCTGAGCTAGGTTTCTTAGCCTTTCATAGGTATGTGTTGAATGAAACCTATGATTTGGGATGGTTAATTTGCTATTTCAGGCTTTTCTGAGCTAAGGTTTTCTAGTATTTCGTAGGTGAATGTTGTCTGAAACCAATAGTTTGGGATGAGTAGTTTGCTATTTTTGACTTTTCTGAGCTAGGTTTCTTAGTCTTTCGTTGGTGTGTGTTGACTGAAACCTATGATTTGGGATATGTAGTTTGCTATTTTTGACTTTTCTGAGCTGGATTTCTTAGTCTTTCATAGGTATGTGTTGTCTGAAACCTATGATTTGGGATGGGTGGATTGCTACTTTTGACTTTTCTGAGCTGGATTTCTTAGTCACTCATAGGTGTTTGTTGTCTGAAACCTATAGTTTGGGATGACTAGTTTGCTATTTTTGACTTTTCTGAGCTAGGGATTCTTAGCCGTTCATAGGTGAGTGTTGTCTGAAACTTATGATTTGGGATATGTAAATTACTATTTCTGACTTTTCATAACCAGATTTCTTAGTCTTTCATAGGTGTGTGGTGTCTGAAACCTATGATTCGGGATGTGTGGGTTGCTATTTTTTGACTTTTTTGAGCTAGGTTTCTTAGCCATTCGTAGGTGTGAGTTGACTGAAACCTATGATTTGGGATGGTTAATTTGCTATTTTTGACTTTTCTGAGCTAGATTTCTTAGCCTTTCATAGGTGTGTGTTGTCAGAAAATCATGATTTGGGAGGTGTAGTTTGCTTTTTGGACTTTTCAGAGTTATGATTCTTAATCTCTCATAGGCGTTTGTTGACTGAAACTTCTAGTTTGGGATGAATAGTTTGCTATTTCAGACTTTTCTGAGATAAGGTTTCCTAGTATTTCGTTGGTGAATGCTGTCTGAAACCTATGATTTGGGATTACACATGCACACGAAAACTTACATGCACACAAAAACTTACATGCACACAAAAACTTACATGCACACAAAAACTTACACACACACACACACACGAAAACTCACACACACACGTCAAAACTTACACACACACACAAAAACTTACATATGAACACAAAAAAAACTCACACACACACGCACAAAAACTTACACACACACACACTCACAAAACTTACACACACACACACGAAAACTTACACACACACGCCAAAACTTACACACACAAAAACTTACACATGCACACGAAAACTTACACACACACACACGAAAACTTACACACACACACACCAAAACTTACACACACACACACACACACACACACACACACACGCCAAAACTTACACACACACGCCAAAACTTACACACACACACACACACACACACAAAACTTACACACACACACACACACACGAAAACTCACACACACACACACCAAAACTTACACACACACAAAAAATTACACACACACACACACACACACACAAAAACTTACACATGAACACAAAAAAAACTCACACACTCACACACAAAAACTTACACACACACACACACACACACAAAACTTACACACACACACACACACAAAAACTTACACACACACACACACGCACACACACACACACACACACACACAAACTTATACACACACACACAAAAAAAAA
>CM051259.1:66462024-66579524 GCA_027921565.1 Artemia sinica
TCAGACACCACACACCTATGAAAGACTAAGAAATCTGGTTATGAAAAGTCAGAAATAGTAATTTACATATCCCAAATCATAGGTTTCAGACAACACTCACCTGTGAACGGCTAAGAAACCTAGCTCAGAAAAGTCAAAAATAGCAAACTAGTCATCCCAAACTATAGGTTTCAGACAACAAACACCTATGAGTGACTAAGAAATCCAGCTCAGAAAAGTCAAAAGTAGCAATCCACCCATCCCAAATCACAGGTTTCAGACAACACATACCTATGAAAGACTAAGAAATCCAGCTCAGAAAAGTCAAAAATAGCAAACTACATATCCCAAATCATAGGTTTCAGTCAACACACACCTACGAAAGACTAAGAAACCTAGCTCAGAAAAGTCAAAAAATAGCAAACTACTCATCCCAAACTATTGGTTTCAGACAACATTCACCTACGAAATACTAGAAAACCTTAGCTCAGAAAAGCCTGAAATAGCAAATTAACCATCCCAAATCATAGGTTTCAGTCAACACATACCTATGAAAGGCTAAGAAACCTAGCTCAGAAAAGTCGAAAATAGCAAACTACTCATCCCAAACTATTGGTTTCAGACACCACACACCTATGAAAGACTAAGAAATCCAACTCAAAAAAGCCCGAAATAGTAATTTACATATCCCAAAATAGCAAAAATAGCAAACTACATATCCCAAATCATAGGTTTCAGTCAACACACACCAACGAAAGACTAAGAAACCTAGCTCAGAAAAGTCAAAAATAGCAAACTACTCATCCCAAACTATTGGTTTCAGACAACATTCACCTACGAAATACTAGAAAACCTTAGCTCAGAAAAGCCTGAAATAGCAAATTAACCATCCCAAATCATAGGTTTCAGTCAACACATACCTATGAAAGGCTAAGAAACCTAGCTCAGAAAAGTCAAAAATAGCAAACTACTCATCCCAAACTATTGGTTTCAGACAACATTCACCTACGAAATACTAGAAAACTTTAGCTCAGAAAAGCCTGAAATAGCAAATTAACCATCCCAAATCATAGGTTTCAGTCAACACATACCTATGAAAGGCTAAGAAACCTAGCTCAGAAAAGTCGAAAATAGCAAACTACTCATCCCAAACTATTGGTTTCAGACACCACACACCTATGAAAGACTAAGAAATCCAACTCAAAAAAGCCCGAAATAGTAATTTACATATCCCAAATCATAAGTTTCAGACAGCATTCACCTACGAAATACTAAGAAACCTTAGCTCAGAAAAGTCTGAAATAACCAACTACTCATCCCAAACTCGAAGTTTCAGACAACAAACACCTATGAGTGACTAAGAATCCTAGCTCTGAAAAGTCTAAAAAGCAAACTACACCTCCCAAATCATAATTTTCAGAAAGGACACACCTATGAAAGGCTAAGAAATCTAGCTCAGAAAAGTCAAAAATAGCAAATTAACCATCCCAAATCATAGGTTTCAGTCAACACACACCAACGAAAGACTAAGAAACCTAGCTCAGAAAAGTCAAAAATAGCAAACCACTCATCCCAAACTATTGGTTTCAGACAACATTCACCCACGAAATACTAGAAAACTTTAGCTCAGAAAAGCCTGAAATAGCAAACTAAACATCCCAAATCATAATTTTCTAACAACACATATCTATGAAAGGCTAAGAAACCTAGCTCAGAAAAGTCGAAAATAGCAAACTACACATCCCAAATCATAGGTTTCAGACACCACACACCTATGAAAGACTAAGAAATCCAACTCAGAAAAGTCAAAAATAGCAAACTACATATCCCATATCATAAGTTTCAGTCACCACACACCTATGAAAGACTAAGAAATCCAACTCAAAAAAGCCCGAAATAGTAATTTACATATCCCAAATCATAAGTTTCAGACAGCATTCACCTACGAAATACTAAGAAACCTTAGCTCAGAAAAGTCTGAAATAGCCAACTACTCATCCCAAACTCGAAGTTTCAGACAACAAACACCTATGAGTGACTAAGAATCCTAGCTCTGAAAAGTCCAAAAAGCAAACTACACCTCCCAAATCATAATTTTCAGAAAGGACACACCTATGAAAGGCTAAGAAATCTAGCTCAGAAAAGTCAAAAATAGCAAATTAACCATCCCAAATCATAGGTTTCAGTCAACACACACCAACGAAAGACTAAGAAACCTAGCTCAGAAAAGTCAAAAATAGCAAACTACTCATCCCAAACTATTGGTTTCAGACAACATTCACCTACGAAATACTAGAAAACTTAGCTCAGAAAAGCCTGAAATAGCAAACTAAACATCCCAAATCATAATTTTCTAACAACACATATCTATGAAAGGCTAAGAAACCTAGCTCAGAAAAGTCGAAAATAGCAAACTACACATCCCAAATCATAGGTTTCAGACACCACACACCTATGAAAGACTAAGAAATCCAACTCAGAAAAGTCAAAAATAGCAAACTACATATCCCAAATCATAAGTTTCAGTCAACACACACCAACGAAAGGCTAAGAAACCTAGCTCATAAAAGCCTGAAAAAGCAAACTACTCATCCCAAACTATTGGTTTCAGACAACATTCACCTAGGAAATACTAGGAAACCTTAGCTCAGAAAAGCCTGAAGTAGCAAACTACACATCCCAAATCATAGGTTTCAGACAACACACATCAACGAACGACGGGGGACCGGGGGAGGACCTTTGGGACCCAGGGAGGACGTTTGGGGGTCCGGGGGGGCAGTTGGGGACCGGTGGAGGGCCTTTGGGACCCCGTTGGTCCTTTGGGAGCTCGATGGGCCTTTGGGGGGCTGGTGGGCCCTTGAGGACCAGGGGAGGGCCTTTGAGGGTCTGAGGAGGGCGTTTGGGGGGCTGGGGCTCTTTGGGAGCTTGGGGGGAACTTTGAGTACCGGTGCTTCCTTCGGGGTTGGGGTAGGAGGATCGGAACCCTTTGGGGTTGGGTTAGAGGACCTCACAACACTGTTCAAATGAAACTTGTGTATTATAACGTCCATAGAGTTTCACCATTAATTTCTCTTCTAAAATCTCTTCAAAAATCATCTTTTAAAATGTCTCTATCTGTTTCGCCCAAATAATCCCATAACCTCTCTAAAACGGTTTCGCCCAAATAATCCCTAAACGTAATTCAGCGTGTTCCTTTTGTTTGGCATCTCTGCGCTAATGCATTTCAAATTAATAAGAAACCTGATTCCCGCGCTAAAACAATTCATCGCTAAGATGTTTCTTGGAGAATGGTTTCCATGGCCTTTGGCTATTAATATCCTTTGGAGTTCGACCAAAAGAGTTGTTTCCGAGGTAAAGACATTAATGACTTGGATCTATTCCTGGAGAATCGTTTCTAGGTGAAAATTTTTAAAGTCTGACAGATGATGTCATTGGTTGATTGATCTGTCAAGAAAGGGAAATTAATTTGTTGTTTCTAAGGGGAATTATTGATTCACGATAGGTGAATTGAGGTCGACAGCACAGGTGTTCCAAGGTCGATGTTGTTGTTGTTGTAAGTGCACGCTCTCAGCGAATGTCAAGGTCGATGTTGTTGTTGTTGACACACTTTGATTACGCAATCAAGTTCTCGGAAATTCACTTCCCCCTCGAGTCCTAGATCAATAACATTGTTCCCGTTAGAATTCAATGCGCATGTGCAACCTTCCTCCCGGAGTTATTACACATAGAAACAGCAAATAAATCGACCTTGGAAAAAGAGGTCATTGACCCCATTACGTAATCAATTTCTCAGAAATCCATTTCCCATAGGGACTCTATGCCCTTATTTGGAGTGCAAAAAAGTTATAGGTGGCAGCAGGGTGTTCTCGTACGAGTCAATAAGGCCCTTCTACTAATGCGCAGACTAACAACCGAGATCAATTACAGAATAATCAGTGAAAATACAAATAAACAATTCTCCCAAATATTACCGTAATTTGTGAACGTTCGTGCAGTGAAAACCACGATATTTAATAATTTCTACTAACCTTATGAGCTGGTCACGGCACCCGATTCTTGCTAAATCTTGTTCCCTCAAAGAAGAAGCGAAACATGGTCAACTGTATGTTATCCATGAAAATTCAGTTTTACAAAAGATATGCTCTTTAAGAGTCAAAAACACTATGTATTCATTGAGGCACACATAAGTTTGAACTGAAGCTAATAATAATAAGCGAAAATTTATACGAAAGTATGAATGACTAGAAAGACTAGAATTCTGACTATAAATTCTATAAAGACTATTAATGACTATAAAGACTATAAATAAAGACTATAAATATATAAATTCTGACTAGAATTTATACGAAAGTATGAGTTTCTAGAGCAATTGGACAATAGCGGAAGCCGGAAATAACCAAAATTTTATGAATAGACGAATAGATCACACCCTTTTGATGTCGTATGACCAACATCTAAAATCAAAATTTCTTCTTGTCCAAAAACACGTTTCAATATACCCTGAGCCGGAAGGTACCACGATAAATCTAAGTGTCACAAGAACTTCCTCTTCAAAACTAACCCCTGTAAATACTAAGCAAGGAAAAAATATATACAATATTTAGAGTAAATAATAATTTGTACCTTAGGAACTGAATCGTTTCAAAAATTAGAGCGAGTCTGCCACGAGACCATTTCAACGCTCCAATAACGTCAAACTTGCAAAATATCGCGATAAAAATCAAAAAAATAATAAAGAATATAGGTGATATTGTATTCAAATGTATGAACCCCCCCCCCTTTTTATCACGTAGCACCTTTTCTGCTACGAAATCAGAATAGGCAAAGCGGACGGATTCCTTTCAATGACGTGATAAGTCAAGACACTAAAACTAATTAACTTCAATTGTTTACGTAAAAGAGAAAAGAAATGTTAGAATTAGAATTTGTAGAACCCTTAGTTTTGTGTAGCATGATTAGTAAACACTAAACAAGATAAAAACTAGCCGCCTAGGCAAGTTATATCGTTAACATAAAGTAAGGTAAGTAAGTTCTATGTTTGGCGCCACGCGTGAAGAAAGGCCAAAAGTAATTATTAAAATTGAAAATAATAAGAAATATGAGTATTCTAGAGACTATGCCTGATGCCCTAATAACCTGAATGTGACCCAAAGGAAAGAACGGAACTTATTCATAAGCACTTGAATATTCCGCAAAATATATGAACCTACCAAATAACACAGTAAAATTCAACATAAAAACCTAGATAACATCACGTTTAAATATATGTACCTCTGCCGCGTGGCCTACTCTGCCACTGCAGCAGAATAAGTCGACACATTAAATATTGATACAGTTGTTAATTCGTTTGAACTAGAAAATTTATTCTTTATTAACTTGCCTTCATATTCCACAAATTTTTATAGCCTAAAATAATGCCAGGTTATTAAAAGCCATTCTTTAATAACATTATGACGGCATTGTTTGAATAAATGTCAATGAGCAACTTTTCATTCGAACTAACTTAAGGAATAGCCATCAAGATAGGCAATTAAGGAAAAAAAGCCTTCAATATAGGATAAACTAACTCCCTTTAAATTAATCAAGTGCAAGATTGAGGAAATAAAATAATAGGTAATTTATAGTAGGAAGTTCTGACCAAAAAAACCTTTTAAATAAAGCTGAGTAAACTATGAAAATAAATGAAAATGCTTTACAGCTTGATGGCTTACTATTTCTTTATAATAAGTATTAAGACCCCAGAAAACTAAGTGCCAACCTAGGTCTTAAAAATAAGTTTGTATTTTCAAACTTCTGTCGTGAGGAAATTTGGTTACGTTGGCAGGATACGCGACAACTACGGATGCTCAAAAGATTTTTGGATGTGAGGAGTCACCAAGTATTCATATTGGGCATGAAAACAGGGATCGAATGCCCACATTTAATTCTAAAAGAAATTTTTGAGGCTTTTTCAAACGTATCGTCAGTTCCTGCATTAATTGATTCCAGCTTCTTCAGAAATGTACCGTTTTTCTTCCTGTTGATTTTGCGTTTGCATTTATTCAGAACTAGTGCAGACGGGATCAATGGAAAGTAAAACTCTATACTAATTTCTACTATAACTGTGATCGGCCCAAGCCCAACGCTAACTGTTACCATACCTAAGTTGATAAATATGACAAAACCGGACCTAATCGGTAAATTTTTTACACGAGTACCACATAATATCGTCGGCAACAGAGAACTTTTCGGTTACAAAATTTAAGATAAACAAACGAACGGTCAAATGAACAAAAATATTAATTATGCCTCACTTAAAAAGTACTACAATTCTCTCTTTAACAATTTACGCTCGAGGACCAAATCAAAATTAAGTAAAAAGACACTTCTAGCCAAAAATCAGTAGACACCCTTCACACTCCGGGAGGTAATAACAATAAAAAAAAATTTTTGCTCTCGATAAGTATTGAAAGCTCAACACATCCGGCGGAACTCTTCTGCAAACAATAATAACCAAATAATCCGTGAAAACCCATGAAATACTTGGGAATCGATGCAGGACGACTTATTTAAAATAGCAACTGGGATTAAAGTGAGATTTGTGAAAACGGATGGACCCCCAATCATGGGAAGCTGAGGCCAAGGTTTGGCGTGGTGTATATTATCCCACTACGCAAGCACTTGATCCTCATCTTCCTATGAGAAACAACTATGCAAATACGAAACGCGATTAGATAACAAAAACCGTTTAACAAGGAACTACAACTGCAGTTCAAAATTTTCTTTTAAAAGGATGGACCCTCAGTCATGGGAGACCATGGCTGATGGGAGTGGTAATGGTGTCATAATCTCGTTTCCATTCCCATTGGGGCCTAAGCTATCCGTGAGAAACAACTGTACAGATAGGAAATGTGATCGCGAAAATTATATGAATGAACCTTAAGTCGTGAGGAGCCGTTGGGCAACTGTCGTGACCCGTGGTGCGTTTTATCCCATCAGTCATCACGGTCTGTCCAGGGAACCCTCATGAGAAAATCAACTCCCTATGAAAAGTGACCCCCTAAGAATTACCCTACATTACTTTTACTACTAGACAAATTTCTCTAACAAAAGTAACCGCTCAAAGGAATCTGCGAAAGAGATGGGCAGAGAAACCTCACACATGAGGAAGTTGTGTCCGAAGAACGGATAGCTTTAAAATTAGTTTTTGGAAATTAATTCTGGAATTGGTTTTAAAAATTAGTTCTGGAATTAGTTTTTAAAAATTACTTTCAGTCGCGACGTCTTATTACTCTTTGGATCTATTTTTGGAGAAACAATTTCCTTACGAAGAACAACTTGTACAGGACAAGGAACCCAAGAATACTAGTAAAATTTAATACCATAAAATTAAAAAGGCCAAGTAAACAGCTATAACTTATGATAAACATCATTAAATTGCAAGTGCATAGCTATTACGTAACCATTACCACACACTAAACTGCTATAACTTAACATAATTATTTTTAAATTGAGTATATATTACTATTATGTAATCAATTACTATCCCTTAACAATGGTAACCTAACGCAAACCTTATTAAATGAAGGGTATACAGCTATTACGTAAATACTTTTATTCCACAAAATATTGTAACTCAAAATAATTTTTATTAAGCTAAGAGTCTATAGCTGTAAGCGATCATCCCAGGTTATAATAAATCCCAAATCTATAGAGTTGATTCATAAGACATAATAAGCTTTACAAACGGAAAAGAAACGTTCATATGAAGAAAAAAAATTTAATCTTTCCCCTTTCACCTCAAATAACTTAATCAATAGTAGTTCCTCTTAATTGACAAATGTTATATAATAACACATTTGCAGATACCGGTACGCGAGAAGCCGTCGACCACTGGTTAAGTGAAACGTCGAAACAAGCGACTATATGGTACGTTGCTAATATTAACTCAAAATCTAAAATAATAAGTTAAAAAAGCAAACATGATAAGATTCCCGAGCCAGCCACAGTTAAGTAGTTGTAGACTGGAAAATATAACGTCATGGAAACTCAAGAAAAGCCATAGCATGGATAATATTAATGATTCCTTAAAAGAATGGCTTCTTAACAAAACAGTGGAAAATCTTGACTGCCCCACACTACATTTCCTTTTAAAATCTCAAAGGAAAGTCTTGGAAGCCAGAATAATCCTAGGATTGATAGCAACCTTAGTTCATTATAATTTTAGTGCACGTACAATGACAAGAACAATCGAATACACCAGGCTAAGCGCCAACCTAGCATTCCAAATTTTAATACAAGGAATCCCAATGACCAAATATGCCTTATTATCCGAGTACATCGCAAACAACATTTGGTACGATCAGGAAGATAATAACGTCACTACAATTTGGCCCTTTAAATTTCGCTCCATTCTAATAGACCGAGGGCATATGCTAAAGGGAGAAAGCTTCCTTAGGGCCTTATACATCAATTATGTACATAACGCATACCTAAACCCAATAAACCATTCAACGGGATCCGCTATTTTTCAAGTCACCCCGAGGGATTACAAAGACGTAAAGAAAATAACCCTGAATTTCTTTTAGCAAGACGAAAAACTTGGAATCAAAATATTCCCCGACTTTGATGTAATTGTGCGCGAGCAACTATGTTGTTGTCAACTACATATAAACTTAAGTTTTTCCGTGGTAAGAATAATAGATGACCCGTTATCATTATCCGAATGGTGCCGAAAAGTCATTCGACAAAATATGCGAAGGAGTGATATAAATGCCACATTGGAAGGTCTGCACCTCCAAAACCAATTATTAGTATATTTAATGTATTTGAATACGCCTTAAAGCGGTCAAAATAACGTAGTATACGAACTCAAATTTCTCAGTTCCAATATATCATCATGGGAAAATTATCGGCTTGCCAATATGTTAACAACCTCAGGCTCAAAGGCGGTACTGCCTGATGATGCACCCATACTAAAACTATCCGTGGAGGAAATTGTGTATATAAATAATCCTGTCAGAATAAATAATAGAAGAGCTCACCGATATTATCTTAAGTGCTATATCTAGATTGACCAGTTATTATTTGAAAAGTTCATCATATAAATAGGCTAGTAGTGTATTAATATGTTATAAAAATATGTCAGGAAGTAAAAACCCAAAGAGATATATATATATATATATATATATATATATATATATATATATATATATATATATATATATATATATATATATATATATATATATATATATATATATATATATATATATATATTATATATATATATATATATATATATATATATATATATATATATATATATATATATATATATATATATATATATATATATATATATATATATGTATATATATATATATATATATATATATATATATATATATATATATATATATATATATATATATATATATATATATATATATATATATATATATATTAAAATAAAAGTAAAAAGTTTGAAATTAAAGTAAAAAGTTTGCACAGATCAAAGAAAAAACTATTCTGTTTTTTAAAGTATTTAATAGATTCTTAACTGCGGAGAATCGATGTAACAGCATTTTTTTTAATGTTGGATTTTATTCTTTTTCTTTAATATACCTGATAGATTATGAAATACTGGTAATAGCTGTATTATTTATAATTTTTGCCTGATGGGTATTTTGCATAACCGAGCGTTTTAGACAGTTATGTAACTAACAATCATATACATAATGCCAATACTTTAATCCAATCTTTTTACTAACTTACAAAGGATATCAAAATAAAAAAGTCCCCCCCCCCGAGTCCGTCTTAGGTACATTTCTTCAAAATTATGAAAAAAAATTCAACAGTACACCATTTCCATCAGTGTTGCAACATTCAACCATGAAAATGACTAACTTAACTTAAACTTTTTCGCATGCTGCCCAAAGGTCTGCGGTGTGCAGGTACCGATCTGGATGGGGAGTGACGTTTGGGGAAAATACTTGCCGTCCGAGGGTTTGTTATGGCTTTTTTTGCAAAACGGAGGCACAACGAAACCCTCCTTTGCTCCAGGGTTTTCAGACCAGCTTTTTTTAGGAGCAGAGTATGGCACCTTATCTTCTTTGAAAATTATTCGCAAAGCCCTTTTTTGAATTGATTCGATTTTTTCCGATTCTTCGCGAGAGATACCAGGGTGCGAAACTGGACAAGCATATCCTAAATGCGGGCGGACAAAAGACGTGTAAATTCTTAAGGAGTGGGAAGGGGGGACGCTGAATTTATTTAGGAGCTTAAGGAGGGCGATAGACACATTAGCTCAATGGGTAACTACGAGTGACATAAATCTAAGTTCAGAAATTGTACCTGACCCCATTATCACCTCTATTCACCCTAATTATAATTCTGACCTTGAGAACTCAATCTTAGATGCCCGAATTTGTTTTGAAAGTACGGAAGTGATTCTGATCACTTTATTAGATGCCCAAATTTATTAGGTGATAAATGTCATTTTGGACATGATCGTGCTCCAAGCAAGCTGCAGGAAAAAAAGTATTCCTGATAACAGTGCTATAAGAAATTACAAGTTTTTTAAGCAAGGAAATTGTAAATTAGGTTCAAGGTGCCCCTATAATCATGGATCTATTACCAGTAATTTCAAAAAACAAAATGAAGCTAGTCCAAGAGTTTGTTCTCGATTTTTATATAACAAGTGCGACCAAAAGAAGTGCTCGTTATTGCACTTATGTTGTTTTTACCTCACTGACAAGTGTACTAAAACAAAGTGTAATTTTTGACCACGTTCCTTTATGTAAGTTAGCATCAAGTGGGTGTTGTTTCGGGTGTGAAAGCCTGCATATTTATGTCCCCCCTTCCTTTTTACAAAAAATCAAGCTGCAAACAAAAAACAAGGGCACAAACTTGGGCAGTCCCAGCTGTTACCAGTCAAGGATTCAACACTGGAAAGCCCCTGTTTTTTAGGCAGCACCACGGACCCCATTCCTCCCTCATTAATTACCCCTCATTACCTACCTCTCTATCCGTTACAAAGCAACATGCCCCAGGCATCCTCTACCCAAAACGACCCTCCAACCCGAAATTTTACTCACGACCAGTCAAATCATCATCACAGACGTTACTGCACCAAAACCCTCCCACAATCCCCTCTTACTCATATCCCTCCCAGTCACAAGCCCCCTTGTATACCCTACCCACTCCATGTGCCCAAAATGCTGTTGGCCGGTTCTGGCCTCCATCCATCATTTTCCAAAGCAAATCCAACCTCCCTCCTCCCAGAAAGTTCCCACCCCATTTCCATTTCCCAGCACCTTCTTACCTTCACATCTCCCCCTTTCCTCTCTACCAAAAATCCTCCCAATTCAACTACTTCTTACCTTATATCCATGAAATCCCGCCTCCGACTCATTCGTTTTATCCCTCGTGCCCACCCTACCAGTGTGACTCAGGTCCGAGACCTTTTGCTTTTAATAATTGTCTTGTATTAAATCCTAATTGTTTGCACTTCCCGACAACTGAAAACAAGTCGCACCTTCCTCATCATGCTTGGTCTGTATCCTCGCCATTCCTTCCACCTCCAAATCTCCAAGGTAAATCCTTCTCATACCCTACTTCTCCGCAATATCATAATATTACATTGAAATCCCACTCAGGAAATTCTCAAACACACCAAGTATCCCTGTCGAGATTCCCCAATCGGTTTGTTTTTCCTAAACTTTTAGTTACTAATGATGTAAGTCTTGATTTTGAAAAGCTTACCGAACTCGAGGTGCTTTCAGAATCAAATCTAATCGATATTATAGCTATTACGGAAGTACAGTCCCAAGACCCAGGGTCTCTGCGCCTGACAAATTATTCAGAGTTTATTAAACTCCGTCCTTTAGACCACCCACTCGGAAAAAAGGTGGCGGTGTTTTGTTATTTAATAAGAGTAACCTTTACCCAAAGGTTATTCGAGTCCCTAGTTTATCCGAGTATGATGAAATCCTCTGGCTTATTAGACCAAAAGTTCTCCCTCGTCCTTTTAATATTATTGCAATAGCTGTATTCTATTACTCCCCAAATCAAAATATCGAGTCAAAACGTAAGTTCATCCAGCAATTGCAGACAAGTGCTGATTTTGTTATTTCTAAATACCCCAATGCTGGTCTTTTTTTAGTTGGCGATGCAAAAGACCTTAATTAGTTGGCGATGCAAAAGACCTTAATAATTAATGGATTCTTTTTGCTCCTCACTTAAAGTTAAGCAAATTGTTAAAATACCAACGACTCGGGGAAATACCTCTCTTGATGTTATTTTAACTACTGTGTATAATTTTTACAACCCTCCCTCAGCTTTGCCTCCATTAGGTGGGAGTTATCATCTTTCGATTCTTTTATCCCCCTCCTCAAATTTTAAGCATTCTTTCTCAATAACTTACGGCAGTTATCGCCCTCTTTAAAATTCTGGTCTTCTTTCTTTTGGTATGTGGCTGAATACTGAAGATTGGTCCGATGTTTATAGTTTAAAAAATCTTGATGAAAAAATGGCTATGTTCCACAAAAAGCTAATTGACAAATATCAAATTTGTTTCACTGAAAAAAAATTTAAAAAGTGCTCCAGTGATAAACCCTTTATTAACCAAACTATAAAAACACTAATTAGAACCAAATTGAAGCTTTTCAAAATGGTAAACCAGATGAAGCCAATAAACTAAGAAAATCAATTAAAAGAGAAATTCGTAAATTGGCACAATCGTACTACAAAAACAAGGTCAAAGCATTGTTCACTAATAAACAAAAAAATTGGTATTCTGAGGTTAAAAAGCTGTGTGGCAGGAGGCTTGAACAGCTTAACTTCAATCTACCCGTGTCCCCTGATATTACTGCCAATAATCTAAATAAATTCCTCGCTTCCATTGTCCAGAGCCTTCCACCACTGTCCGACCAATTACCATCAGGAGCCCTTTCCCCTTCTTTACCCACTGTTTCTCCGTCTGAGATAGAAAGAAGAATTCAAAAACTAAGAAAGACAAGTATTTGTCCTTTGGATATCCCTTTTCCTCTTATTAGTGCCTTCGGTGATTTCTTGTCTAAGCCCTTGTCTTTCCTGTTTAACAAGATTACCGAGTCTGGGCAAATTCCTACAATTTGGAAACAGGGTTTCATAACCTCTTTGAAAAAGCAAAAACGCAAAGCCTGGTTTTGAAGGCGTCCAGCCTATTACTCTTACTCCTATTTTCTCGAAACTTTATGAAGGATTACTTGCAGATTGGCTAAAGGAAAAAATCCTACCTCTTACTGACTTGAAACAATTTGGGAACCTAAAATCCACCTCTACTTCCCATTACCTCGTTTCTCTTATTGATCACATCGGGAAAATCCTTGAAAAGCCTAATTCCTGGCTAAATTCAATTTCCATCGACCTTCAGAAAGCATTCGACCTTGTTAACCACAATATTTTAATTGAGAAACTTGTCAACGAGTTCAATGTTGATCCCTTACTGGTGAAATTAGTTGCCTCCTTCTTAACAAATAGATCGCAAGTTGTCAAATACCAAAATCATTATTCAAATCCTCTCCCTGTCCACAACGGCATACCCCAAGGTACTCTCCTAGGTCCCCTCCTTTTTTCAGTAATGATCAACAGCCTCGCAAAGGAATTTCCTGACCGATGGAAATTGGTTGATGACCTAACGGTTGTTGAAACTTGCTTCAGAAATTTAATAAGTGACCCTATGAGTATCCTCAATGAAATTGGAGACGAGGCCTTAGACTTAGACATGACCGTAAACCCCTCCAAGTCCATGATAATGCCCATTTGTTTCCTCAAATCCTCGCCCTATTTTTTTAATCCTATCCCTCATGAAATTTCTTTGTCATCATTTAAACTACTTGGCGTCACAATTTCTTCAAATTTAAAGTGGGATACCCACGTTAAAGACATCATCCATAGAGCTAATGTGTCTATCGCCCTCCTTAAGCTCCTAAATAAATTCAGCGTCCCCCCTTCCCACTCCTTATGAATTTACACGTCTTTTGTCCACCCGCATTTAGAATATGCTTGTCCAGTTTTGCACCCTGGTATCTCTCGCGAAGAATCGGAAAAAATCGAATCAATTCAAAAAGGGCTTTGCAAACAGTTTTCAAAGAAGAGGTGCCATACTCTCTGCTCCTAAAAAAAAGCTAGTCTGAAAACCCTGGAGCAAAGGAGGGTTTCGCTGTACCTCCGTTTTGCAAAAAATGCCATAACAAACCCTCGGACGGCAAGTATTTTCCCCAAACGTCACTCCCCATCCAGATTACGGCCGCCTCAAGCAGTTTCTGATCCATCCCTGCTTTGTCCCCCATTCACTGCGTTACTCCCAGATACAAAAGAATCTTTTTTTCCCTCTTTTTTGTTTATCAGCTGATGGTACTGCCCAAATTCGTGCACTCATTTGCTTACCCCCTCTTCTTTTTTTTAATTCCCCCTGTAATTTTTTATATTTTATTTTTCGTTCTTTTTTCGGGGGTTTATTTTTTTTATCCCCCCCTTTCTTGACCAGTTTTTATTGTTTTTAACTCTTTTATTGACTTACTGTAGTTGAATTATTGACACTTTCTTAGTGTCCCTTTTAATTTAAATGTATTTATGTCTCGCTCATTTTTTGTGTATTTTTGCTTATTCCCCCCTTTTTTTATGCCCGTTCTAATTCTTTTTCTGATTTGTATTTGTTTAAGTTTAGTTTGACCAGTTTTTATCTTTTTAATTTTTTAATTGACTTTTTACAGTTTTAATTATTGACTTTGAAATGATTGTTCATTATGATTTTTCTATTTCGTTGTTGTTCTTTGCATTTTTTCAGTTTTAGAGCAACCATTTATATTGTCGACTCCAAAGTCCGAATTCGGCCCTTTGTGGGCTTAGTCATGTTTTTGAAATAAATATCTCTCTCTTAAAAACGTCATCCAATAAAATTGTTGCAACTAAAATCAGAAACTAAAACTAAGAAAAACTTATAAATGTATATTTTTGTTTTGCAACTTTAGTTTAAAAATCTTTTATCGATGTGTTTTTGAGTAGTTTGTTTTGTTTTATATTATATTTCGGCAACGATGGCTGTTGCTTATATTGCCGAAATATTCGCTTACGTTGTATTCACTGTGTTGTTTCCAACTTTCACAATATTTATCGTTGTTTTGTTTCATTTTGTGGAAAGAAAAGGCAGTATGATCTTCGTTATTATTTACATCGGGTTGTAAAACATTGTCATTAGGACTAAGAAACAGGGAAGGACTATGTAATAGTCCCTGTTATAGCCTTTTTAACACCCTATTACAAAAACTATAACAAACGCAGTAAATAATCAAGATTAGTGGGATGCGAAAACATGAGAGTTTACCAGGTTTTAAGAAAGCGGGACTATTTGGTTTACCTTTGTAACATCTGCTAAAGGAGCATAATCATAGACTTGTGATAAAACGTCACAAACTTAAACAAGTGATAAACAGAAAAACAGAAGAACAACAATTTATCCAATAGCTTCTTAAATTTCCCGAAAAACAACTATTTCACATTTTGAACAAATTGACTTTGGAGCTCCCCAGGGTTCCAAAGTCCAGAACTAGTTTACATATTAACCTTCTAACGAGGCTGGTGATTTAAAGATATTAAATCCTGATATTTAACAATTTGTCCAACAGCTTCTTACAGTTCTCACATAACAATTATTTTTTTCATTTATGATGAGTTAACTCTGGAACTCCCCAGTGGTCAACAATTCCAGATTTAGTTTACTTTTTTGAACTTCTAACGAAGCTGGTAACTTAAAGATATGAAATCCTAAGATTTAGCAATATGTCCAACAACTTCTTATAGTTCTCACAAAACAACAATTTGTGGGGGGGTTCCAGAGCTCCAGAATCAGTTTACTTTTTTGAGCTTCTAATAAAGTGTACATACTAAGTAAACAAAACACCTACAGTACGCATAAGCTGCTAGTACTACTACTAATACTAAACATTCACCGCAGTGCCAGGCCACCTCAGGCCAATACACCCGTGCACGACCCTTCTCCACCTTAATTTATTCACAAGCTTCAAAATTTATCCTCTCCTATGAAGTTTCGATTTACTTAAAATCCTTCCTTTTGACTATCTTCTCTTGCGATTTCCTTTAAATCCCCCCCCCCTTTTTCCTCGGTAAAACAGTGAATTGATGCTCAACGTGTGGCCCGGGGTTCAACTCCCACTACTGCAAGGTTACGCAACAGGTCTGCAACGTGTCCCCGTTAAAAGATCCAGCAACTCAAACGCTTATTAGACGCTCTTTGCGCCATCTATGGCTCAGGAGGATTTTTATCCTTTTTCTGACCTCTTTCCATCCAATGCGGGATGACCTGCTCTTCGTTTTGCTTCATTTAGAATGGCCAAAAAGACAATCTTTCGTAATCTGTTATCAAGCTTAAACACTAATTAATAAATAAGTTATTTATTATCACAGGCAATAAAAAAACATTAAGTTGTGCATTTTTAAAATAGACAGGTCACAAGTCATAAAAAGATACTCTTAAGACGATATTAGTTTTAGAAATTTTTAATTGGGAATCCGGGTTTAATTCTCGTTTTCTGATAGTCTTGAAGCGTAAGATGCAAGAGCCTGAAATAAAAATTAGGATAAAATTAAACTATTTCATATATGACTAAAATAAAAATCTAATTTTAAATGACAAAATTGACAAATCAAATTTTGAACATATATAGGGCTTAAATAATCTTATTCATATTAATTAGAATGGCCAGAATCCTTAAAATAGTCAGATACCTTTGGTCACTTGGAAATAGTTTTGCATCAAAAGGTCAAATGATTTACGATAACTATCAATCAGGCACGTACAGCATATTTTTTTCGTGGAGGGAGCAAGTGAAAAGAAAATATTTTCTAGCTTCAACAAGAAATGTTTATAAATTCAGAAGAACTCTGGATCTTTTTCTGGGGGAGGGGGCTAAGCCCCGAAGCAACCCCCCTGCGTATGTCTTTGCTGCGTTTTCAAGAAAGTTCCTATTAAATCAAGAACTTCGGTTTATGAAGCCAAAAAAAGGTTTACCTTACCTACATAGAATACTTTTACTAAATAGCGTACTTTGTTCATACTTCTTACTTATTTCTTCGGCTTTCTAAAAAAAAGTCAAACAAATTTCAACATTTAAAAATACTTTTATGCAAAAAGTTGTTTATTGTGTAGAAATTTGAAGACTCCCTTGTTTATTCTGATTAGCATGTTCATTTGAGATCTTTTGTATAACAAAAGAAAAAACATATCACCTTTCCGAATTGCTTTCCGAATTAAAAAATTGTTAGAAAATTTTAGTTTATTTTATGTTAAATTCAAAATTGTACCTTCGAGATTATGCACTAGTTTAACATGTTTCAATCCCAGAAGTCTGTGCGTGATAATATATATTAGAATTTCTAGTACCAAGACTGTTTGTAAAAAAAAAACGTAAAAAAAAGTGTAAAAAAAAAATGCGATTTTTCAAGCCTTACTACAGTAACCAATTCAATTTTTCTTCTAAATTTAAAAATATAGTTAGAATTCCCCTGACATTTTACAATATTTGCGCAAGGATTCTTTTGTTAAAAGTTGTATTCTAGGCAGTTCTACTTCTGAAAGCTGAATTATTTACAATTCTACGAATTACAGTTTTACAATTTTTACAGTTGAAACAAAACTGACCAAATTTCAAAATTCAGCATATAAGCTACCATAGGGATATTTCCGGGCTTTGAAAGCCAACAAACTTTAAATAATAAAGAAATCCGAATAATTCGACTCCACGTCCGGAAGCCTTTATCAACGGAAAAAAAAACAAAACAATAAACAAAACTCACGCACAATACGCACAAATACGCATAAAAAGCACGAATACGCACAATAAAACGAACAAGTAATATTGCCTTTTTTCATTTTCTTAAGATATTATACCCGTTTTCTCAATATTTTTATTTTGGTGAATTTTATAAATGGAAAAGCAGTGTGGTCTAAGAAACTATTTAAATTATTTAAAGGCTAAATATTGCACCAATCAAGGAAAAAACTGTAGCATATACTACATATATGTACTATATCTAGTATACTAAATGTAGTATATGTAGCATATACTAGTTTTGCTTTTCTTAATTTCGTTTTATAAGTTTTGAAGCGTCGGCAATCGCTCATCTATGGTAATTCAAACAGTGATATGTTACACAATCTAAGTTGCACAGAAGAAAAAAATAGGGCGAACTAAAAACACGCATGGATTTTGTAAACATTACTATTGAAAAATTGTTGAGCAAGAATTGCTTTTGCCTAGTCGTCAAGACAAGAAAGTCACAATTTTAAAATAGAAAGCACCTAGAAAACTAAGTATGCATCTGAAGAATATATTTTAGAGGAAATGCAGACGTTTAATAATTTAGAGAACCAAATAAGATGCAAGAAAGCAATTTTAGAACATACCACGTTCAGTAGGGTATATTTGCCTAGTCGTCAAAATAAGAAAGGCACAATTTTGAAATAGACAGCACCATTAGAAAAATAATTATGCTTTTGAAGAATATGTTTTAGATCAAATACAGACGTTTAATCAATTAGAGAACCAAATAAGATGCAGGAAAGCAATTTTAGAACATGCCACGTTTAATAGGGTATGTTTGCCTAGTCATCAAGATAAGAAAGGCACAATTTTGACATAGAAAGAACCATTAGAAAACTAATTCATGCATTTAAAGAACTTATTTTAGAACAAAGACAGACTTCTAATCATTTAGAGAACCGAATAAGATGTAGGAAAGCAATTTTAGAACGTACAACGTTTACTAGGGTATGTTTGCCTAGTCATCAAGATAACAAAAGCACAATTTTGAAATAGTAAGAACCATTAGAAAACTAATTCATGCATTTGAAGAAGATACTCTAGAACAAAAGCAGACTTCTAATCATTTAGAGAACCAAATAAGATATAGGAAAGTAATTTTAGAACATACCGCGTTTACTAAGGTATGTTTGTCTAGTCGCCAAGATAAGAAAGGCAAATTTTGAAATATATAGAACCATTAGGAAACTAATTCATGTATTCGAGGAACATATTATAGAACAAAGACAGACTTCTAATCATTTAGAGAACCAAATAGGAAGTATAAAAGCAATTTTACCAAACAACTGAACATTTCATGGTTAGTAGGTTAAGGTTGCCTCGCTTTCAAGATAAGAAATACAGAATTTTGAAATAGAAAGCACCATTTGGAAACAAATTTCACGCATTTGAAGAACGCGTTTTAGAACAAATACAGACTTTTAATCATTTAGAGCACGAATGGAATGTAGGAAAGCAATTTTACTGATCAATTGAACATACATTGTTTAATAGGGTATGTTTGCCTAGTCGTCAAGATAAGAAAGGCACAATTTTGAAATAGAAAGCACCATTAGAAAACTAATTCATGCACTTGAAAGAACACATTTTAGAGCAAATATAAACTTCTAATTATTTAAAGAACCAAATAGGACTTTGAAAAGCAATTTTACCAATCGACTGAACATACTAGGATTATTAGGGTAAGTTATAAACATCACCAAGAGACTTTTTACGAAGCAATTTTGACTTATCACATCCGAGATACATTAGCTGCTAAATTTTGTTGCATAATGCTGCGTCTCCAATGATTAGAAAAGAGAAACCGATGTCTTAATTCGGAAAATACTGCATCATTTACTTCTCTAGAATAAGTTAGATGCCGAAATTAAAGTAAAAAGTTTGCACAGATCGAAGAAAAAAAAACTGTTCTTGTTTCTTAAGTAATTAATAGATTCTTAACTGCGGAGAATCGATGCAACAGCATTTTTTTTTAATGTTGGATTTTATTTTACATAGCGCTGCGTTTTAAATGATTTTACAAAGAAAAATCGATACATTCATTCGGGAGGTTTTACTATCGTAATTCTAAAGCAAAAATTGAAGTCCGAGAATTATACTTGCAAAAGAAAAACCTGCAGTTTAAGCTGTATTCCTTTAATTTGAAACATATACTTTCTTTTTCTTTAATATACCTGATAGATTACGAAATACTGGTAATGGCTGTATTATTTATAATTTTTGCCTGGGGGGTATTTTGCATAACCGAGCGTTTTAGACAGTTATGTAACTAACAGTCATATACATAATGCCAATACTTTAATCCAATCTTAATATTAACTTACAAAGGATATCAAAATAAAAAAAAAATTTGTCATCCCCCCCCCCCTGAGTCTGTCTTAGGTACATTTAAACATAAAAACCAAAATTGTCTGACTTTTCCGCGTTGGTTGCTTCAAAATTATATAAAAAAAAATTAATAGTATACCATTTCCATCAGTGTTGCAACATTCAGCCATGGAAATGAATAACTTAAAACTGACAACGTTGTTCGTCTTTAAACACTCGAACATTAACAACTGTTGATTTCCAAAAACAACTAAACCTTCTAAGAAAAACTAAACCTTTTTAAGGTGTTCAGGTCATATGTTTTAAGCTGTTTTGCTGAATTTTACCGCCATTTTTTTTTTTAATGTTACATCCGCTAGTATTAAAAACTGCGTACCTCAATATGGATTTCTTTTTCATTTAAATTTGAATACCTGATTTTTCCATCTTTTAACATATACATAGCTGCATAGGTTTCCACTTAAACAATTCAAACCATTTTTGCTACCATTAATACTCGTAATAGAAAAGGGCATCTATACCAACATCATTACTAGAGTAGGAGCTACTTGTGCCTTATTCGTTATGCAGTGCAGTTTATGTTATTTAGTATGTAATGTTACTTAGTATATCACCTGGTAAATAAACTGGTATTGCTCCTTAGTTTGTACGGAGCCACTTCGATCTCTGCGCAGTTTGTATACAGTCCGCGGGACATCAATGGGCTTTTTGGTATCTATTATTCGCATAAGGAGTTCAATCGCAATGACGGTACCTGTACGACCAGTACCCGGACTGAAAAAAATATACAGATAAAAACGGAAGAGAAATGCGAGGAAACACAGATAAACAGAGGTTTTACTTTTAAAAAGCGTTGTGACTCGAAAAACTTTCGATCTTTTTTACTGGCTTAATATTTCCCACAGCAGAAGCAATCAGCCAAATAAAAGACGGAGTTATCTTTTTCTTTGTCTGTACAGATTTGTCGCTCAGTACTAGTTTACCATATTTTTAAGAGGCAAGGATGTCTCTGTCTACAGAAATAACGAATTATTTGCTTATCTTGCGAAATTATGTCCCAAAAGTAAAGCAATGGAATTAAAAGTTTTTCTTTAATCTATATTACTTTCTATGGACATTCAATTTTTTATTATTATTATAATTTGTTCCCCTTCTTAAGAAAAAATAATCCAGTTTGCTATTTAAGATTTTTTAATTTTTGTTGTTTCTTCTTCTTTGGACAAAATCCAGGTTCTTATTAGAAATTTCTAACTCCTGACATTTCAGTAAAACTAGAATTAATGCACAGTTTGCGTTCGTATTTCTTTGCATTACTGCCCTTTTCCAGTTGTGAGTTTTTTCTTCTTCTTTTACATTTTTTTTCTCCTTTCTTATGGATTATTCCACTTATTATACAATTATATAGTATTGGTAAAAATAAATAATTACAATAAACAGAATAATAAAGATAGAACATAAATTAACTTTTCCTCTTCTCCAGAAACAAACTAAGATCTAATGAAGCAAAGATACTACTGCTACTGCTACTGACCACTCATCGCAGGACCAGCCTACTTGAAGCCAACACAGCTTCGTCAGCTCTTCCTAAATACGCTCTAAGACCACACTAACTATACATGACGTTAGAAAAAAAAAATAAACGAAAAAATATAATTAGAAAACAACCAAGAAAATGGGGGTAATTTTCAGCCAGTGAACAAAACGAAACGAAAGGACAAAAGCAGATATTTCGGCAAGTACCTCCACCAAGCTGGAGGTACTTTCGGCAAGTACCTCCACCAAGCTGTTTTCAGTGCTAAAAACAAAACAGAAAATTTTTTTAGCACTGAGGACGGTTTGGTGGAGCATTGAAAGAAAAGCGTAGAAAATTGTACGGGATGCTTGCTCTAGTTAAAGGCTAGGTTCACCAAATAACCCTGGGCAAACTTTACAACGCTTTTTTTTGTACCCACATGTCTTCATCTTGGTCCCATTATTGAGTTTTTCACACTATCTGAAGGGAAGAAAATTCTGTCTGCATTCTTCTGTTTTTGAAAATATCTTCTACAGTTGCCAATTTTGATTCGTGGCCGTTACATTTATAGTAGATATAGCGTTTTTGATATTTCTTTAAAAATGGACCAGCTTGTGAACAGGACAAGCGTCGCGAAATTATTCCGTTTAACTTACTTTACCTTATTTTAGATCCACCTGTGTCGCCAGTGGCACTCAGGGCATCAACGAGACTTTGCCAATCTTTTCAGAATTGGGCAGCTGCATATATGTTTTCCCAATCGGGTTGAAGAGAAGCACGGATACTGTGCAGATCAGACTGGTATGTTCGTCGCAAAGTGTTCCGAGGTCTTCCCCGTCTTCGAATTCCGTTTTGGTGTCAATTTAAAGTGGCTTTTGGGATCTGAGTGTCCTGCATTCGGAGAACATGGCCAAAGTATCTCCACCCCCGAGCTCCAATGATGTCAGTCACCAGACGCTGGTGGGCAAGTCTGCAGTCTTTTTCATCTGTGATTCTGTCTGACCAATGAATATTTAAAATTCTTCGAAGACAATTGTTCTCGAATGCAAGGATTCTCTTCTCCTACTGTTGGTTCAAACTCCAGGTTTCGGCTGTGTAAAGGAGGGCCGGGATGACGTTGCTGTTGACGGGATGACGTTGACGTGATGACGTTGACGTGAATACGTTGACGTGATGACGTAATTGCGTTGTCTACGTAGTTGAGATGTTATTTTTCCTGTGAGTTATTTTTTTATATTGCCTTCACTTTTCTTCAATTTTCTATGTCTTTCTGTTCATCTAAGTGAATTTCATGATTGTACAGAGGGTTGAAATGTATTGTTATTATTTAAAATTGAATTATAAAGACTAAAAAGCAGTTCCCTAACATCTTTGCAACCTTATAATCCAAAAGATACATTTTAAGTTTTACTGATCTAAAAAAAAGCTGGGTTATAAAAAAAACTCTTAGAAACACATCAAAATTTGTTTATATACATTTTGTAACGTTTTTACGAGTCGGGCAGAAATTTCAGAGGGGTTCAAATCCCCTACCCCCCTCCCTAATAGATATGCCCTTGATTTTGAGGTTTGTCTTTTTACTCTATTTCATGGACTCAATTCTTTTTGAACTTCATACATACCGTATTTTTATTGTTTGGCTCTGTGGACGGCTGAGTGGATACTAAATATTTGCCTTATTTCCTTTTTTTCAGTGGCTGTGAATTTTCCAATTTTTGTAGTTTTCCTACTTTTCCCTTTTTGTTATATTTAGTCAGCGGAGGAACTTATTTATAAACGTCACAATATCCATACAATAGCCAAGGCCAGTCAAAGTCATGTTTAGAGTCATAAATATTCAAGGTCATAGAAAAGCCGAGGACTGACACGGTCATGACAAGATCAAGGTCATGATTGACTAGGCCAGACAAGGTCATGTTTAATGCTTGTAAATAACGATTACAATAATACAAAAATAAAACAAAAGAGTACTCTTTAAAATAAGTAAATTGTAAAAAAAAAACAGCAATTAAATGATTAAATGATACCAAAATCCTATTGATGCTTATGTTTTTAGTAAACCCAAAAGGATAGAGGGCACTGATAAGATTCGAAACTGACAGAGCTGAAAACGAACAGATCCTGAATATCCTGAATTATCCTGACAAAGCTGAAAACGAAAAGATCCTGAATATCTTGAATTATCCTGACAAAGCTGAAAACGAAGAGACCCTGAATATCCTGACAAAGCTGCAAACAAACAGATCCTGAATATCCTGAATTATCCTGACTAAGTTGAAAACGAACAGATCCTGAATGTCCTGATATATCCTCAATATAAGGATAAAACCGCATCAATCAGCCCCCCTTCATTTTCAGCTGAAGTTTCCACTTGTTGTAGAAATTAATCTTGCCAATAAAAGATTAGCTTTATTTATCGTAAGGGGTAGGAGGTTGAGAATGGCGACAACTCCCATCTGCATAGGGTTATTTTGTTCTTTATAAGTTTTGATATCTTTCTTTTGCTCTCATTTGAAACCAATTCTTTTCGCTTTCAGTATCATCTAGAGCTCTCTTGAAGTTGAAGAGGGCTGATAACTCCCTCAACCTCAGTGCTTACGCTCAAATTTAATCGTTAAATTTCAAATAATCAGAGAATTATAATTGATCCCAATAAAGTTCTCTCTATTAAATTGTATTTAGGGAGGGGTCCTAAATATCAGAAACAGATTTTTGGTACAAATTCACCTTTTTAGGAAGGGTTCTTAAGTACTAAAAACGAAAATCAAGTCAGTTACTCTAGTTGTGGCAAATATATTCGTAGTTATGCAGTTATACTACATACTGTGGTCATGGCCAATAAATAACTAACAAATGTCTATAAATAACTAAAAAGCAGTCCTACTGGAAATTAGAATATTCAAAGCAGTAGCGCCACGGATATTTTACGTGGCGCTATTAGTTACTGATGCTACCGCGGATACCTATCAGTAACTTCCAGTGTCGGTATCTTCAAAAATATATTTGAAACATAGACGTATCAATTGCCAAATGAATCTACCACAGCTAAACCTTGTACATGGGTAGGGGGTAGTTTTGGTTAATGATCATGTGATTGACATAATTGCTTTCTTCTTCGCTAACTTAAATCGTAATTTGTTTTGTGCTTGTGAGGTAAGTAAAGTATTAGGATAGTCAAGGGCACCAATTTGAAGAAGCTGCTTGTCAAGATTGTCTGAATTTATGTTTACGAAAGGCCCACCTAAGGGCCTTAAATTTGTTCATTGTGGGGGGCTGCAGGTTTCCCGTATATTGGATGAGAGGTGGTTTAATAGTTTTGACATTTGACCCAAACGGGACACTTAAGTATTCCAGAGAATACGATGCGGAAATAGTTGCTGGGCCTGGAAATGGATGCTGAAAAATGAATGCTGGAAATGAATGGTGGAAATTGGAAATGAATGCTAGAATTGGGAATGGATGCTGGAAATAGTTATCGGAGGTGATTGAGACGAACTGTATATGAGAAACTCAATTTAGAGGAGACGTCTTTAAAGGCCGATCTTATTGAGACCAGAGCAAACTATATCAACTGCATTTTGGAAAACTTGGAGATCGTCTGATAATAGCTGAATGTTGTCTGCGTAACAGAGGTACCTGGGATCAACTTAAGCCTCATATCAGAGGCATATGTGCGTCCATTGGCATGCCCCGGATTGTTTCTGAAAGAACATACTTGATTTATGCTGCCAGCTCAGATACTAGATGGGTTGCTACTGCATTTGTTGTCCTCCTCGAAGAATAAGTTTTATGTTATTAATTCTCAGTTGTTCTTAAATAGTCCGTAAAACATAGCTTTTCAAATATTAGTGAAAATCAGAAAAAGCTCACCAAAACGAAAGACGCCGAAATCTATAAAATACTATAGACAGCCTGTGTTTTTGTGAAATTCTTGCGTTTTTTCTGCAATGCCCAAGGCCGTGCCCAGGATTCTGCTTTGGGGGGGGAGGTTATTTGTTTTGGGGGGATTACAAAAAAAACTCTAAAAAACCCATCAAAATTGTGTTTTTATGCATTGTTATTACATTTTTATGAGACGAACAAACATTTGGAGGAGGGGGGTCAAACCTCCTACCCCCCCCCCCCCACGTATACGGCCTTGTCCATACCACTAGCAAAGGTTTCAAAAGATGTGGGAAAGATCAACAGAACCAGTTATTTAGGTCTGTATATCATGACCTGAGATTAGATTAATCCTATTCCGCAAATTAAATTAAAAAGAAAGTTTCTTTTAACTGACAGTAAGGAGCGACATTAAAACTTAAAAGGAACAGGAAGTATTCCGTATATGAAAGGGGCTGTCCCCTCCTCAACACCCCACTCTTTACGTTAAAGTTTTTTATTACTCTAAAAACTTGAGTTGCGACAGAGTGAAACTTTAGTGTAAAGAGGGAGGTGTTGAAGAGGGGACAGCCCTTTCATAAACGAAATATTTCATTTCATTCTAAGTTTTTAATGTCGCTCCTTAATTTCAGTTAAAAAAAAACTTGTTTTTCTTATTTAATTTCTGATCGTTTTTCAAATAACACAAAACTACATATAACTGTTTTCAAAACTGTTCGATAAAAATTTTAATTACTTTGTATTAAATTTCAATGTTTCTCTTGTGACTAAATCTTGTGACTAAACTCTCTTGTGACTAAAATCAGGGGACAACCACGTTTGAACTGGTGATCTCTAGATCTGAAGTATATTTCAATAACAAATATTAGCCTATATGTAAACAATATGGGCAAATTTCAGAACTTACAGCCTTTTCCAGTATATGAAGTGCTTTGCCCTCTCCTCAACATATCGCTCTTCACACTAAAGTTTTACAGTACTTTAAAAAAATCTTCTTTTTGTTCTAATTAAACAGACTCTTGTGTTTCAGGAGTCTTTATTAAGAATTGGGACAAAATTAAGACATTAGCGTAAAGATTTATTACATATATGAAGGGGATAACCCCCTTCATATATGTAATAAATTCTGTCCGTTTTAAGTTTTTAATCTTTCTCCTTCCTTTCAGTTGAAAAATTGTTGTTTTTTTTATATTTAATCTTTGACGATTTTTTAAATAATAAAGAGAAATCCAGCTCCACCTCCACGGAAAAGGTCTCCCCTACGGAAAGATCCTCTAGACAATTCGATCCCACTGAAAATTTACCCTGGATAATTACCCCTAACCTCTCCACACGTTAAGTTCAGTCGGCAAAGAAAAAGTAAGGCAAATAAAAAAAAAAAAATTATACGAATCCTGGCATATTTCCCCAGCATAAAGTTTCCCCTGAAAAGTTCAATGCCGGAAACTTCCTTCTCCATAGAATATCTCCGCAGCAGAAATTTCACCACCCCTCTCCCACCCGAAAAATGTATGCAAACTTCCCAATAACAAATAATATACGTAAACAATGGGCAAAGTTTATAATTTAAGGACCTTCCCACAGGGGCTGTGGGGTGTCATGTTTACTTTCAAAGGCATAGTTTTGTACCTTTCAACTATGCTGAACAAAATGGCTATCTCAAAATTTTGATCAGACGATTTTAGGGGGAAAAGTGGCGTGGGAGGGGGGCTAGCTGCCTTCAATCTTTTTGGTCACTTAAAACAGGCACTAGAACTTCTAATTTTCGTTCAAACGAGCCTTTTCCTAATATTCTAGGGCCATTGGCTCGTTACGATCACCCCCGGGAAAAAAAAACAAATTAACAGGTATCCGTGATCTTTCTTCTGGCAATAATTACTAAATTCCACATTTTTGTAGATAGGAAATTGAAACGACTGTACAGTAGGGTTCTCTGATACGCTGAATCTGATGGTTTAGTTCTCGTTAAGACTGTTTGACTTTTAAGAAGTAGTTCCCCCCATTTTGGAAAATCAGGCAAATTTTCTCAGGCTCGTAAACTTTGATGGGTAATGCTACGCTTAATGAATCTTATATATTTGGAATTAGCACAATAAGCCGACTCTTTTGATATATCTGTTGATAGAAAAATTCCGTTTTTTTTAGAGTTTCGATTACTTTTCGATTACTGCAAAGCAGTTAGAAATTAAGGAGACCTCTTGCTAAAGCTGCTGACCATGCTAGACTTTGTAAGACTAAGAAGCTCAGACTCTTGCAGAAGTTTTCTTTTTTCCAGATAGACCTAGTTCAATCTCCATGAGTTTACTGAAAATTTCAGTAAACTCAGTCCGTTCAGATATCACACCCTTTTGAGCATTCTTCTAGGGATGTTCTTTTTTGACTGCTATTAACGACGGGTTATTTCTGTAAGCCAGGCTGTTATATTGCATCCATGTTTTGCAAAAATATACTGCTATCAAAATCCCCATTTTCCAACTATTTCTATAAAGGAGAAAATATTATAAACCGAATTAGATTGGAGCCCTCCTCCCAAGCCCTTTTTTCCCCAAAGAGTTTCCAGTTTCGGAGATCTTCTGCCATTTAATATCATTTGTTTGTTGTTTCGGGGTGTTTGCGTGGGGACCCTATACGCCCCCCCCCCCTGTTGATTAGCAACAAACCCAGTCTTATCAATGGAGGCGTCTTTTTTGTTTTCGCTATCATTAACTGCCAAAAAAAAAATAAAATGATTAAAATTAAGCTAATTGAAAAACATAGCTAATTAAGCTAAAATTAAGATAATTAAGAAAATAAACTGATACAACTTTGTTAACCGGATTATGGAACATTCGAAAAGATGTGCTCAAAATCCTTAGTCACGTGTTTCTCTAATCACGTTTTTCTTGGAATGAGCTTTTGAGTAGTATAGACGCAGTGGCTGGTTACCTCATCGCGTATTGTAATGGGTATCCCTACATTATCTAGTATCTATTCAGGCAATAAATCTATGTAGGAAACTCACCAGCAATGAACTACAATAGAACTAGTTCCGTCTTTAACGGTTGTCCGACATTCCAACAGCATAAAAATAAGCTGTTTTGGATCTTGTGGAACTCCAGAATGGGGCCAATCCGTATACCAATAATGAACTATATCCCTTCTTAGATTATCATTCATATGCTTAAGGGTAATGAAGGAGATTATATAGCCTTGTTTAAGCTCACGTTTCTTCAAAGTTACTTGAAAGTCGCCATATAGCCTATGGCAGTCAAGGACTTCTGAGGGCGGTAAGTAATCTGCACACTTAGCCTGAAAAAGAAAGTATTAAGAAAATGCAGGTGACAAGTATATGTCACCTATGTTACATTCCAGGCTCTCTGTGGTGGTAAGCATGATGTTTAGTTAGTCAGAATAAAAGGATTCAGAAAATTCGGGTGCCAAGTACTAGTCACGATTTATGCAATTGCAAATAAAACTGCTTACTCTCTGGTGGTAAGCCGTATCTTAACTCACCCTGAATGAAAGGATTCAAGAAATACGGGTGGTAAGTAGCTCATGCACTTGGCCTGAATAAAAGTATTCGAAAAAGTCAAGTGGTAATTATTAGTCACCACATATGCAATTGCAGGCAAAGTACTCTGTGGTGGAAAGTAGCATACCCACTTAGTCTAAACAACAGAATTCAAGAAACATAGGTGGTAAGTAATTTAATAACTTAACTTGAAAAAGTATCAAAATTATTTGACTGTATCAAAATTATCAAAAAAGTATTAAAATTATGCCCATTACTTTCGGTCATTGAATACTGGCTCAAGAAAGACCATTTATTATTCCATATACATACATAGCATACTTATTTGACTAGGCCTATAGAGAGACAAGTTTTGCTTTTAAAAAGAGTTTCTAAAGCCAAATTGGCTTTTGGTTCGTTTACTTAAAGCCAAATTTGTTTACTTATTTTTAACGTATTTTTTATTTAAAGATGCACACGAACAAATTTTTTCTCGTTTTTTTCGTTTTTTTTTTTCATTTTTTTCAACTTACTGAAAAATTGTGTTCATGAAAAGCTCTATTGCTTCAGAAGCCAATTTGACTAAGACCTCCTAATTCTATGTAGAAGCGTATGTGTAGACGTCTTACCCTGGGTTCCCACTGATGCGATCAAACAGTTCGTGGTAACGAACTGTAAGTAAGGAGCGACCCGGCTCAATGGTAACCGAAACTCTAGAAAACGGTATTTTGATACAAATAGATACATCAAAAGAATCAGATTTTAATGCTGATTTCAAATATATAAGTTTCATTAAGTTTAATTGTACCCATCAAAAGTTAGGCGCCTGAGAAAATTTGGCTGATTTTTGAAAAAAGGAGGAAAGACCCCCTAAAGTTATAGAACCTTAATGAAAATCACGCCATCAAATTCAGCGTATCAGAGAACCCTACTGTAGAGGTTTCAAGCTCCCATCTACAAAAATGTGGAATTTTGCATTTTTTGCCAGAAGAAAGATCACGGGTGCGTGTTTATTTGTTTGTTTTTTTTTTTTTTTTTTCCAGGGGTGATCGTATCGACCCAGTTGTCCTAGAATATCGTGGGAGGGCTCATTGGAATGGAAATTAAAAGTTCTAGTGCCCTTTTTAAGTGACCAAAAAAAATGGAGGGCAACTAGGCCCCCTCCCACGCTCATTTTTTTCCCAAAGTCATCTGATCAAAATTTTGAGATAGCCATTTTGTTCAGCATGTTCGAAAATATAATAAGTATGTCTTTTAGGATGACTTAATCCCCCGAAATTCCCGGGGGGAGGGCTGAAAGTTATGAACTTTACCCAATGTTAACATATAGTATTGATTATTTGGAAGTATACAGACGTTTTCAGGGGAGATTTTTCCTGGTAGTGGGGGGGGGGTGGTTCGGGGGTTATGTGGGAGGATCTTTCCATGAAGGAAGTTTTCATGGGGGAAGGGACATTGCTATGAAGGGGACGCCGGACTTCCCAGCATTATTTAAAGCAAGATCAGAAATTTAATATAAAAAAACAACTATTTCAACTGCAATAGCAGCAACATCGAAACTTCAAACGAACAGAAAATATTACGTATATGATTGGGTTCACCCCGTAGTCAATACCTCGCTCTTTAAGCCAAAGATTTTTTAGTACTTTCATAAGAGCTATTTATTCTAATTAACGGCCTTTGTGATTAAGCGGTCATTTTTAAAGAATTGGAACAAAATTCGAACTTTCGCTTAAAGAGCAAGGTATTGACTAGGGGGCGAACCCCTAATAAACAAATTAAAAATATATGAATATAGAAGTTCGTTACGTAAGTTAATTCGTAAGTTACGTATATTTATTACTAATAAAAACGTTCGTAAATATAATTAAACAAGTTTCGAGAAAGCGTTTTAACTAAATAAAAGTAAATTAGAATGAAAATTTTGTTTTAATTATTCATGTACGGTGAGCCAAGATCAAAACCTGCATTTATTCAAAAACGTTCCAAAATTAAATAAAAAAAACAAGTTTTTTAAACTGAAAGTAAGGAGCGACAATAAAACTTAAAACGAACAGAAATTATTCCGTATATGAAAGGGGCTGTCCCCTCCTCAACGCCTCGCTCTTTGCGCTAAAGTTTGACTCTGTCTCACAACTTTGTTTTTTAAAACAATAAAAAACTTTAGCGTAAAGAGCGAGGCGTTGAGGAGGGGACAGTCCCTTTCATATACGGAATAATTTCTGTTCGTTTTAAGTTTTATTGTCGCTCCTTACTTTCAGTTTAAAAAACTTGTTTTTTTTATTTAATTTCACGCAAAAACGGCCGTTTTTTGCGTGATCCGTCAAGTTTCTTCCGTTTTTGCTGCAAGTTCCTGCGTCATAACGGTTCAACGGCTGCGTTGAAATATTTCTACTGAGCCGCTGAAAATCGCATCCGTGATTTTAAATTGAAAGCATTGTAGAACCATAAATTGCAAGTAATTGAGAAACTAAACATGTTATAGATAAGAATTATATTTTTCATTAGGCATAGTTAGCCAAGGTTAATTATAGGTTAGCCCTTTGAATAATTTTCTTGGCTTCTAGAATTTGATTTAACCTATTCTTATGCATCTGCTTTTTAAATATAACACAGTATCTTTGCGCTTCAACGGCTGTAGTGAACCGTTTTTGTGTGAAAATTTTTGCGAATTTCCCGCATCCGCTATCCGTTTTTCGTAAATCGCACCAGTGGGAACCAAAGGTTAGGTTTTCTTTTTATACTTTTTCATACTTTGTTGTTTTGTTCTAGAACCGACAAATAGTTGTACCCGATGAATACTTAATAATTTCTAGAAGCCAATTTGACCAGGTCCACTTATTTTTGTATATAGATTACGTAAGAAGATTACCCACAAGCTTCTAAAAATATAACCCCTCGCTCTGTTTCATTTCGTTAATAAGCTACTAGAGTTGGAAAGAAGTTTATGTCCCTTGGTTGATCACAGGGCACCTTTGAATGCCCCAAAAAAGAAAAAAAGTGTTTCAACTTTTTGTAAAGTCAAGTTCATTTACTGACCAGGGCATACATAAGGAATTCAAAGTTACAGACTAAACAAGATCTTAAGGAATAATCAAGACTGCGTATAAATTCAGAAAAAAACTACTGATTTTGGCATAATGTGTGCCTTTAAAGTGTTTCTAATAATAATTTATAAATGCTCTGATATTAATATAAAATAGTTAGTTCGAATATGTAGTGTTTCTTAGCAAAAACTGTGGCAACCCTATGCTTGGCAAACATTGTTTCTCCATCACAGCCTAGTTAAACATTCTCATTTGGCCACTTCCATACCAAAGATTTCGCAAAAAATAATTGATTGAATATTTTATATACTATATTTTGTATTATATATTATATTTGAACATTATGTATTACTTTTTTTTTATAGAGTTTAGGTCTTGTTAAAATTACATTTTATCTTAAAGGTAGTTAGCATTGCTATCTCCAAGCCTCTCCAATCGACAAGAGAAGACTATTTGCAGACAAATTATGCAAGGATAATTTCAGGAATAGGTTGCCAAGTTTTGCTTGGCGTTGAATGACCAAATGTGGCACTTTATGAGTCAAGGTATCCAACCCCATAGCCCTCATAGACATCCTAAAAGAGCAGCTAAGGGGTTTTAACGTACCCTCTGGATGGGTACTACTGCCTAGAAGAGTTCTACTTAGTAGAACACAAGGTCCTATTAGGGCGATTTGGACAACACCACTCAGAACTGAGCGAGGAGAAGCGAACGCAGCTAGGAAGGAGATGGCTCGTCAACAGTGGTAAAAACAGGGTGGTAAGGTAAAGGTGGGGTATCTAAGACCAGGCTGAAAGAAGATTATGTTCAATTTTTGCACACGATTAATATACGATTAGGCTGAGAGTATGTACAATTTTTCTTCGTGGAAGAAAAAACGAGGTGGCCAGATGATTTCACATAACATTGGCATAACGTCGTCAAAAAGGATGCTGAATCGCTTTGGGTTTTACGGAAGCACGGTCACAAATGAGATAAAGCGTGGCTGGAGTTACTACGACCACACACAGAAGAGAGAGAAATTGAAAAAAAGCACCTCTTCCCTAGATTTTGAATAGTACGTCCCCCCTCCCCTAATTTTATTGAACTGATGCCACTGCTTTCACCTAGATGTCTGGATGAAATTCCACGGTTAAGCGAGTGTGTGGTCGGACATACATGCTTAGGCATGGTACATTACATCCTGGCACAAAATTTTAGCGACGCGACTTTAGTGGCACGACACTGCTAAATTTTCAAATAAAATTTGCGCATCTATCATAAGGTTTTTTTTTAATGATTATGATATTCAATCAAGTTTGTCAAAATTTAGCAGTCTTGGGCTGAAACACGTAGAAACTAATTGACCACAAAATGACTAAAAAACCGTAACTTTCAGTTACTCAGTTATAATATGGCAAAACAAAAATCTATAATTGGTAGAGAGTCCAAACCATAATTATCTTGACATTGTAATTGGGAAACTAAAAACAGTGTCTTATGGTATTCAGTTAGCGGTGATTGTTGCAAAAATACTTTCTCTGGGCCAAGAAGAAACTGATAAATGTCAACCAAAAACTTTCTTTAAAAGGTGTTATTTTTTATAGACAGCAGTAGTTCTTCAAACAAGGTTATTTAAACCTTAGATTGCAGAAGAAAGAGTGATTAAGGTGGAGACAAAAAACATATTCTTATGCAGTGACGGTTCCAGCCTCCCTTGCGGTCAGGGCAAAATCTTGATTAGCACCTATTCCCCCTGTCTCCCACAAAATATTCAGGTTAAAATTTTTAAAAATACTCATTTACTAACAAAATTATTTCCAAGTGATCAATTAATTAATTATTTGTTTTTCAATTTTTTTTAATTCACTATTTAAATTATTTGATTAGTATTAACTAGTAGTATAACATTTTGGTCTTATTCAGGCCAAAATTATTGTTTTACAACCAGGAATACAATAAACTGAAACATTGATTGTTTTGTTAGATAAAAAGGGGGCTAGTGCTTTAAAGTCTCCTTCGACAAGAACCCCTCCAGATAATATATGATAAATAGCCTAAATAGTCGATTGCTTAAAAACTCTACTTTAGGGTTCTCAGACATGTTGAACTTAGTATTGTTATTTTAAACGAGATCATAGCCTACACCTTTTTGGGGAAGAGAGGGGTGGGGGGTATTTCCCCGTTTTTTAACAGTTCCTTCCCCGTTTTCCCGTTTTTTAACAGCCCTGGAAGCTGGCTTCCCTTACCTGTTTCTATTTTGGCAGTACCAAAACAAATGAAGATGCAAAGTTACAGCATTGTCACTGATCATTGGAAAACCGGTTTTTTTCACCTTTTTTTATGGTTCGTCTCGATGTTTGCGGACTGCAGTTTTTAATTTTATCAATTTCGAATTAGCTCCAATACTGGAAACAGACTAATAATGCGTATATTGAAAAGATTTTGGATAAAGTGTCAGTGCAGGGTTGCAATATTATCTAATCTTTAATTGATAGAAAGAAAGAAGTAGAAAAAGACTAAACTAAAAATATTTTAATTTCAGACTGAATAAAAAACTAAAAGCAAATTCCTGCATTAAAGCATTATTTAGCAATCTTATCAAAAGTACCAGGAAACCGGGCTTCACCCGGGTCCTGGCAATCGACACGCGACAGATGTCGATTCTCGATGTCGCTTGTCTCCTAATCGAAGAAAAATATGAATTTCTTCTTCTTGGCGTCACCTTAGTTTCGATACAATCGCCCTGGGAGTACGAATTCTTCCTTAAAATGGTGACCTATTTAGATCGTCATTATAAACCACACACCGCTGATTATCGATAATCTTGATTGAAACTCAATCATGTCCTTTGTAGATGTATCTATTTAAATACTTTACCGGACCTATCCTGCCAACATATTCAACATTGATGTGACATTAAAACTTTTGAGTAAATAACCGTTATATATATATATATATGTTAGTAAAAGATGTTAGTTTAGATTTTATTCCAAGCCTGATATAGTAACCTAGAGGTGTTGATTTTGGACAATGTCCAAAAAAGAAAAAAAAATTAATTTCAGCTAACAGTAAAATTAAATCACAGTGTTGGAAATTGTTTCTTTCATTCGCTGTTGCCTTAGGAGCTGTGAATCACTTGTATTTTTTTTTAATGCAGCATGCATTTGCATATTAGAAATTATTTGCATATTGTTAAAATTTGCAAATGCTTGTTTTCATTAAATAAAATGTTTGGTTGACAACTTTTTTTATTCTCTATTTTGGCCTACTGCCATTAATTTCCTTTGATATTCTCCTTCGTTGTATCCAAGGCCGTATCAAGGGGGCGGGTTTAGGGGGTTTGACCCCCCCCCTCGAAATGTTTGTCTGACTCGTAAAAACGTAACAAAAATGGACATAAACAAATTTTGTATGCGTTTTTTGATTTTTTTTTTGTGTAAACCCCCCCCCCAAAAAAAAAAAAAATATTTAGTAAAACCCTCTCCGAAAAAAATCTTGGATACGGCCTTGGTTGTATCCATGGTTAGAATATATCTTTCAAAAAAATATACATAAAAACTAGCTTTTAGGACCAGAAGTTATTTCAGAGTAAGTTTTGATGTGAATAATCTATGTATTTCGTTTTTGTTCTTTTTTCAAATACTATTACTATTTTTTATTTAATAAAAATTGGTATTCTTTTTTAATTTTAAAAAACTTACCCTTTTTTATTAGTAGTAAAAATAGAGATGTAATTTCAAGTTCAGTGCATTTTATTAGTGTACCACAGTTGTTTTTTTTCGAACGTTAATCTTGACGAAATTGAAATAATTCTGCGGTCTTTAAACCAAGTGCATTCCAAAGTAAGTTGCATTCCAAGTGCATTCCAAAGTAAGTTAAAAAAAAAACACGAGAATTAATTTAACTGACCGTGAAAACTTTTTTTTTACAGTAGAGACACAGTGCCGTTATTGCCTGAAAAAAATAATAGGTTGAATTTTTTTTTTAGAAAATGTTCATTATGTCTCTGATAATTTTACATAATGTATTGGTAAATTTGACAACCACGGCCGTATCCAGGTGGGTAGGGTGTTTGAACCCCCCCCCCCCCCGCGGAATGTTTGTCCGACTCGTAAAAACGTATTAAAATGAATACAAACAAATTTTTATACGTTTTTTGAAGGTTATTTTGTACCCCCCCCCCCCGAAAAAAATCCTGGATACGGCCCTCCTGACAAAATTGGATATCCATTCCGTCTATAGGTAAGATTAGCCTTCTCTTGTTTTGTGGCTTCAGCAAAAATTGCTAAAAAAAAATTTGATTAGGTATTTTTTTTTGCCCCCGTCTAGTGGATGTCTGAGCCAAATTGGAAAGCTATATTTACATTGTTTATTGTATATAGAACTTTGCCCTGGCTTGGCGCTTACCTCGGGCGCAGAAGTTTTGGGGATGCACAAATTCAAATACTGCAATTTTGAAATGTTATTTTTATTAAAATAAAGTAGAGGGCACAGTTGGCAGTAAGTATAAGCAAACTGAATCCAAAATTTTCATTTTCCCCATATCTTTATCAAAATTCCTTAAAAATAAAAGTAAGTGAAGAAAAAAAAAACTATAGAAAGTTAATCAACCTATAGATGTGTTAGAATTAATTATGCAAAACGGAGATGAAGGGGTCTCGCAACCGTAAGAGTTGCCTATCAACATTATTAGGATTGCGGTGCTGGTGGCCAGTAATGAGTGGTTGCTAAGTAAATTTAAATTAATATTAATGTACCTTTTATCGACTATGGGCCAGGAGCAACTAGATGACTCAATGTTAATGAGCGCGCCTTATGTTAATTAATGTTAATTAAATGAAAGAACGCGACGCCTTAGAAGCAATTAATTTGGACCAGATAATTAATAATTTTGAAGTGGCTAAAGTAAGAGAATTCAGATTTAAACGAATGCAAAATTTGGTTAATAATGAACAGTTTTGGTTAGTAAATGGAAGTTTTGTTAAAATTTAGCCTGAAAATTTTTGGGAAACAGGAGTGAGGGTCCTAATCAAGATTTTGCTCCAGGCGCAAGAGAGGCGAGAACCACCATCTGATTCCATTCTGGGCGTGCTTTTCGTTTTTGATATACTATATCTGTTTAATTTTATTTAATTGATGGTATGTATTAAAAATCATTCATTTATTTATTCGTGACAACTACAAAATACGAATATAAATTAAAACAAATTTCAAATATAAAAATGGTGTTTTGTTTTAAGACCAAATGCCTAGATTGGCAGTTCAGTTACGATAATTCGAAAGAGGGTAGTATACAACATAAATTTCTTAAACCACATTGACCTGGCATAGCTTAAAGAAAGAAAAACGAGCAAAAATGGGGTTTTTAAAGTTATTCGCTAGTATCCGTCGATGGCGGTTCAAATTTTTGGATTTTTTTTTTTTGCAAATCGTGGATATTGGTGAATGACTCACTTTATGGTTAATAGGTATGTGGTTTTAATTGTTATAATTTTTGGGTTTTATTGAATTTTATTCGTCTTTTAATTTTTTTGTTTTTTCACATTCACATTGACTTTTCGCGTTTTATTTTGTTGGTTTTTCTTCGGCACTCTCACTGATTGTATTTTTTCGTTTCGCGCTGAAGAAGAGAGGCGTTTGTCCCCTCGAAATATTCGCTTTGTTGTGTTTTGTCAGTATTTTCATTTGGCCTTTAAAAATTTCTACTCGTTTTTCTTTCCTTGTAATACAACATAAAATTTTAAAGGAGACCCAAAAAAAGACTGAAAAACAATGTCTCTGATTTTTATTGTTATTAACAAAATAAAGGTTTGTAAATAGAAGGTTGTGTCTGGCTCTGAAGAGCCAAATAAAAGAAAGCCATTTTGGTTCTGAAAAAGCCAGAATGGAAGGTTTTTGTCTGGGCCTGAAAGTTTTAAAAACTTCAAACTTCAGCTATTTCTGCGAAAGTAATTTAAATCCAGAAATAAATTTTTTAAGAATGTTAACGATGTTAAGAAAGTTTTAAGAAAAAGCTTATTTTCGGTCTATGTAAGGCGTTGCCATTAATTTCTAACACTCTTGCGCTAATTCTATCTTTGGCAATTGCGCAATATTCTGGTTTTAAACCTTATGGTAAATAAATTTTTGTTTAATGTTTTAACATATCTCGGAAAGAAAAATAAACTTCTAATTACACTAATAACAAAATAAGACATAGGAAAGTGGACTGAATCAACCGAATAAACGTTTCCTGTTTAATAGGGTCAGCTATAAGTATTGCTTTGATAAAAGCGCTACTTGCCCCTTTTTGTATTACTATAGCAGACGGTGGGAGATTTTTTAAAAAATCTGCGCAAACCATGCTTATTTTTGCTGTTCCTTGGGCCAGAAAGACGATCCGCCGACGGAAAGGCGGTCTCATCAGAGTGATGCTCGAAAAACTTTACCATCTTGTAATTCAAGGGAAGAAAAAGAAGAAAGATCATCGAATGATAAAATAGGTCAAACCCTGGTCAATACAGAGTCATTTATCAATTTCAGGAACGTACTAAAAGATAGACACTTACGGAACCATTTTCGAATAAATCTGTGAGTTGAATAATCAACTTGGATTGTTTCTCCCAAATCATGCGCCAAAAATCAGGGACTGTTGACTCCAACGGTGCTTGACATGCAATATAATATTGTGGCTCATCCCGGGTCCCTGAAAAGAATTTTGAAAGACATTGTTTCAGTAAAATGAGCATATAGTTTACTTACAATCATCTCTTATGCATATATTACCTTATCATAAAAATTTGTTTTGACTCCAACTGTAATTTTTATCACTTTTGAAGGGCTATAAGGACGATCTGTAACAACAGTTAGATATGATTAGAAACTATAAATGAAGGATAAAATGTAGCTACCCAGAACATCCACTACCCTTTGACGAGCTGACTAGCACCACTGTGTGTTGGGGTAATATTGCAGACTATGCAGAAAGTCGGTTGGATAGACAAAATGAGATATCAAATTCTGAGTGCTTGAAGAACAGCACTGTCACTCGCGGCACTTCCACATAGAATGGTCCCATGAGGTCCGTCCTCCTACAAAGTCCCTCTCAAAAGAAAATGTGATAATAGAACCGTGCAAAAAACTTTAAAAAATTAAATAGTGCCACATTAAGGTACTAAGACATATTAAAGCACATTAAGTGCCACATAAGTTTTGGGATTGACATTATAAAGAATGAAAAAAGAATAGAGTAATCAAGGAGCAGTGGTTATAATATGACCAAGGGAGTTAGTTCCTTTGTACAAGTGCCGGGAACAAGGCAAAAAGGTATAACTGAAGATGGGCTCAAGAAATAAAAGATATAATAGGGCACGCTCTCCGGATGGAAGGATGACAGATTGCCAAAGATTTTCCTTTTCGGCCAAATAACTAGGGTTAAAAGGAAAGCAGATCGCCCACGGTTAGGGTGGGAGAATGTCGGAAAGAAATATTTAAGTGAAAAAGGAATTTCCCGAGAGGGTGTAAAGAGGAAGGCTTTGAATTAATTGGGATGGAGGTGGAGTGTGCGCAGCTGTGTTGGCCTCAGGTAGCTTGGTGCTGCGGTGTGTTGTAACATAGCCATTAGAGAGAGGATAAATCATTTGTAAATTAAAACAAACTGCAAGGCTATCCATGTCTTTGGCTCTTCCTCAATATCATCAAAAGCTTTGCAAGCCCCAGAAAAAACAGAAAAGGATTTGTAACATTTACCCCCACCCCCGCCCACATTATATAAGTTCGAAATTGCCTGACAAAAAGCTCATAAGCCCTAATAGACTCTGCAACTACTGCTACCACTGCTAGTACTACAACTACTACTAACAACAACAACAACAACTTACTGCAGCACCAAGCCGTCCGAGGTCATCACAGCTACACGCGCTCCTCATCCATCCCAATCTATTTAAAGCCTCCCTCTTTATACCCTCCAAAAAAGTTCCAATTTCCCTTAAATCCTTTCTTAGGAGCTTCTCCCACCTAATTCGGAGACGACTTGATTTTCATTTGACTCTAGATGGTTGGTCGAAAAGAGCGATCTTCGACAATCTGTCATCTTTCATCCGCAGAACGTGGCCTAGCAAATAGATTGGCTGTCGGAAATATGATAATAAGTAGAATATTGCAGAAGAAAAAGAGGGGCGAGGAATCATTCTGACGACTCAATATTTTTATGTTCATCAAGGTTATAACATTCTGGCACTTACGCTGTTACATGGGAGCTAGGATGTTCCCCACAATATTTGAGCTAAAGTAAAATAGACATCGAGATTCAACTTCGCCAACCAATAGTCGTATAGATCCTTTTCAATAAACAGATTCAGTTCTAAGAAATCTACCTTCGTAAAACAAGATAATAGTAATAAAAAAATTTCACAGATCTAATATAATTGCTAAAAACTATTTGCTATTTATTTCTTCTGGGGGTTAGATCCCCACAAAAAATTCATTGATTACTGAAAATATATTTCTTTATTTTGAAAACCTCTAGATATTTCTTACTGTCCCCGATATTTTGATCCGCTTCTTGGATTTCGGCATGATGCTAACTTCAATAAATCATAAATATCAATTATTAGCTAATAATCAGTGACATAGAATCAATCAACATAGTCAAAGACAGTTACCATGTAGAGATTTGAACACACCAAGTGAACAAAATCCGATTTTAATTTTAAACGCGTGAACTAACTATGGCTTGGCTTTAGGGTGACAAGAGCCAAAGTCGGTATTCAAATTTTAAACTTGACCTAAAAATAATTTTGCTCTTAATAATTCAGTTGTGACTTTTCGCATTTTAACACCTTTTCCGTCGACCTGTGGGGCGATCTTTTTGGTCGACTTTTTTTTTATTTCCGTTGTGTAGTTCCAGTTATTGACTAACATCGATCATTGCTAATCGTTCAAGATCATGAACGATTTAATGACCTTGTAATTCATTTACCAAGCAACGTACCTTGGGACTACCACAGAGGATAAACAATCAATTTACAGACAACATTTCTTTAATATTTAGTAGTTGAGTTTGGTCGGTGAGTAAAACTTCCAGCGATTTTCAGATATCTGATCTGGTTCCAGAAAGTTTCATTTATAGGGCTATTGATATGGGCTATGGATATTAGCCAAGATATGGACCAGGGCTAGGGATATGGATAGACTATGAATATTAAAGAAGAATTACCTACCATAAACCAGAGATTATTTCCAATGGGGAAATATTTGGGAGGGGGCAATTTTAAAAAGGCAAAAACACAGGGTGCTAAGAATCTTTGGACAAACTTGTAAGTATTGAAATTTTTTTGGAGGGGGCATAGGCCCAAAGACCACCTTCCACGTACTTACAAGTGGGTCTGGAAATATTGGGGACAAGGTTAAGCTGATCTGATTAGGAGGGGGTGCTCCTATGACCCTTGAACTATTCGTACTTTGTTTGTCAAGCAAGCGTATTTGTTTGATAGTGAGCCAAGCGTTGTGGGGACTTAGCTAGGAGCAATGGAACTCTACGGCACACGTAAAGCTCAACGATACACATTAGATGGTGGAAATTGGGCAATCCCTCGCCATTTTTTTTTTTTTTGTAATTCCAAATTATAGAGTGGGAAGAATGTCGGTGGCAGGCGTTTACCCCTCCCCCCCCCCGTGGAAAACACACCCCCGGTAAATACCCCCCCCCGGAAAATACCCCGTGGAAAATAAGGCTTGCCAAATTTGAGAGTTTTATTTGAGTTTTATTTTTTTAATTTCCGAGGGGGAAGGGATTTTGGTACTTGTGCATTATGTGCCACTCCCTCAAATTTACGCTGTGTAAAATTCGAAAATACGCCGTTTTTTTCGTTTGTTTCTTCGTTACTTTAGAAATAAATTTGGGCCATAAATTTGCACATTAGGGGGAGAGTATAGCAGATCTGCATGCAAAATGTGTTTGGTACAATTATTCTGCATATTAGATCGATAGATAGATAAGCGTATTTTAAAGCCAAATATACGGCCATGAACACAGTAAATAACATAAATGAAAGGCAAAAATAACATAAACTTTTTGATCAGCGATCATCATAAAACACTTAAATGAAGCACTACATTAACCTAATAATGATACTTAATACTTGGAAAAACAGTCATTGAAAAAAAAACTTAGCCTAACACTTGGAAAAAAACACTTAAATGAAACATTGCATTTACTTTATACTGGGATTTTTTTTTTTTTTAATTTCCAGATACCTCGCTATTCTTCTGTAGTTTTTTAGTGGCCACATACCTAGAAAGAATTGTTTTCTGACTTCAAACTGTCCAAATAATTTACCTTCCCCCCCTCCTTAGGTGCAAATATATAGCCCAAATTATATATTTCCCATATATTCTGTCACTTGTCTTTGTCTTGTCTCGCGCTAAGCTGAAAAAAAACTAGCGAAGAAACCGGTTTGTTCTCGAGTTTCACACAGCGTAAACTTGAGCGACTGGCGCATAATACATAAGTACCAAAATTCCTTCCCCCTACGGAAATTAAAAAAATAAAATTCAAATAACATTCTCAAATTTGGAAAGCCTTATTTTCTATAGGGGGGTATTTTCCGGGGGGGGGGGTCAACGCCTAGAACCAAAAGAATGTCATCGTTAGTAGCTGCAGTCGGGTTGGGGAATGAGAAGAAAAGCAGCATCAAAAGAAATCGAGGCAGTCATTTCTAGACTTCAAAAAACATTATTTTTCTCCTCTAAAAAGTATGCGTTAGTAGTCTCTGTATTTCTGGCAGAATGCCAGTGTTTTTCGCCTCACCTGGCATCTGAAATTGAGATGTTTCTCCTTATTCAGATGATCCCCTTGCCTCATGCAGCTATAATTATTTTATAATTTACGTGGAATGAAGTCATCCTAACCGATACGAAATTTTTTTAAAAATACTGTGATTCTAGAAAGAAAAGACTCTTTATCAGCCACTTTGTGCAGATCGGAGGTCACGGATACTTAGGAGGGGGCTTACTACATCCAAAATAGAAGTTTCTATTGGTTTTTTTTTCAGTTCAAGTGATTGGAGGGCAGCCGGTTCAACTTTGGCACCCTTTTTTCCATATGACCCTATCATGGCCGCTAATTACATCACGTGGCATGATCTGGAACGGCATCACGGAGGAGTGCCGCGAGTGGTGGAGGAAGTAACGCTGTACTGTTTAGCAGAGAGTGGACAACCCTTTGGTCCAGACTCGGTACAAAAAAGGGATAAATTCAAGCTTCTGACTGACTCGGTGCAGAAAAGAATAAAGTTCTGATTCGGTGAAGAGACAAGCTAAATCCTGACTTGCTGCAAAAAGAAGATAATGACTCAGGGCAAAAATGGCACGGCACGAAAAGAGACTAAGTGCTGACTCGTCACGAAATCAAGCCGATTCCTGATTCAGTGCAAAAATGAGCCAAGTCCTGACTTAGATGTGAAGGGCCATCTTAGTGATTGCGACTATGTAAAGAGGACAAGTAGAAGGGGAAAAAAACTAGAGAAAAAAAAGAGCCGAAAAAGAACATATTCAAGCCATAAATCATAGAAAGAAAAACGAAATTACAATATTCTTTCATGTTTGCTTCGTATGTTTTTTTTTTTTACTTTTTTTGTTGTCCTTGGATTTTCTCGAAAGGAAATATAACCAGGAAGTTCCCACATACATTGCATGCCAATCAGCCATTGCACATAAATACGCAGTTAAACACCATTAGACTCACCAAATTTCACCAAATACCAACAAGTTTAGGTGGCGTTGCACCCCCACCCCACCCCCTTGGGACGCCCCTGGCTATGGGGCAGGTGAGGCAACTGCCCCATCCAGACCCCAGCATCCCCAGAAACGAGTCAGTTTTTTTAGTATATCATTACCTTTATGGTACTATATGGCTAATTTTTTCAGTTTCCAGCGTAATTTTACTTGATTTGGGAAAATTGGCTCCAACTCCCCCCCCCCTGGATTTTGACGAAATTACGCCACTGGATTAGTAGCTCATTTTACCATCGCTTTCTAGCTGTGCTCCAGCAGAGTAGTAGGCTGCACAGACCAGGGTACATACACGGGGGTGACTTTATGCCTAAAGTTTCTTGAATTTCTGGGCATTTGTTATTCCAATTATCAAATCATTTTTTATTGACCCCTCCTCGCTAAAAAAAAATTTCGTTGAGTGCCCATCCATTATAAATTTAAAATAATTTTCCAAGAAAACCTTTTCTGTGCGAAAGCGAACATATCATTCGAGGGTGTACGCTCATAGAAAACGCTGGAAAAAACGTATGTCTATATAGTCCTTAATGCTAGCAATACAACCAAGTGTCCCGCAGGATCAGGTCTATATATATATATATATATATATATATATATATATATATATATATATATATATATATATATATATATATATATATACATATATATATATATATATATATATATATATATATATATATATATATATATATATATATATATATATATACATATATATATATATATATATATATATATATATATATATATATATATATATATATAATATATATATATATATATATATATAATATATATATATATATATATATATATATATATATATATATATATATATATATATATATATAATAGTATGTACGCCTAATATGTTGAAAGCCGATGAGAGATAAAAAAAAAATGGCCCTGATCGGGCGTCATAATTTAAATCAACATACTGTTTCAACAGTTTTCGTTTTCATTGAGCATTGAGGTCCCCTTATCCCTCTCTACATGTCCTGTAATTTTATGTCAATTGAAGATAGTAAAGCCCTGTTTTAGGTGTCCCTTATCGATAAGCCAAACTTCAAGGTACTTGGTGTTCAATTAGGTCTGCCCGACCCTTTCTAAAGACCCTGTAGGTTTCGAGGCTTTCAGACTAGACCCCGAAGCCGCGCCGAAAATCGGCGGCGCGCCGCCGAAAAAAAAACGGCGGCGCGCCGCCGAGCTTGCGTCAGCGCGCTGACGCCGCCGCTGATTCTATCGGCGGCGGCGTCACTAATACGCCGCCGTTTTTTTTTCTCTTTTTTGATTATCGATATTGACCTCCGGGCTTCAACCGTCATCCCGGCTAATCTGTTTCTTAAAAATAAATACTGTCATCTTGGGCTCGCCATGTATATCGGTTCATAGGAAGGAGAAGAAGAAATTTTTCTTGAAACAAAAATTCTACCTACCACTTTAAAATTCTGTTCATTTTTCTTTCTGATTTTTCGGATGAAAAGAGGTAGGTAAAAGAGCATTAGGCAATTCAGGATGTTGTCATAGGCAGCGCAATCGAGATGTCTAAGTAAAGAACAATGTTGGCACAATGTATTATTTATTTATTTATTTTTTTTCCATACCAGGGCAATTCGTATCGAAGGAGTTGTCGTAGAAACTTGAAAAAGGGCTCATTCGATTGGAAATTGGAATAACTAGTGCCCTTTTTAATAGTCGAAAGTGATTGGAAGGCAGCTAACACCCCTTCCACGCCCACCCTTTCTCCAAAAACATCCAATCAAAATTTTAAGATAGCCATTTTGTTCAGAGTAACTGATTTCCAGAGAGAAAATATGTTTTTTGAGGAGGTTACTCCCCCACAACCCTTAGGGCAAGGGTTTTGTAGTTATGCCCTGGAGGTATATAAGAACGATGTTGGCACAATGTATTATTTATTATTTTTTCCTTTAGACCAGGGCATTTCATATCGAAGAAGTTGTCGTAGAAACTTCGAAAAGGGCTCATTCAATTAGAGATTGGAGTGGCTTGTGCCCTTTTTAATAGTCGAAAATGATTGGAAGGCAACTAACACCCCTTCCACGCCCACCATTTCCCGAAACACATACAATCAAAATTTTGAGATAGCCATTTTGTTTAACGTAGTTGAAGGGTCTGGAAATTAGGTCTTAGAGGATGACAACCACCCTCACAGCCCTAAGGGTAAGGGTTGTAATTTATGCCCTGGGGGCATATACGGTATTTATAGAAAGCGTTGTCGTAGAAACTCAAAAAGGGATCATTAGTTTGGAAATCGAAAAGCCTAGTGCCCTTTTCAATAATCGAAAGTGATTGGAAGGCTTGACATTTTTATAGTAGAGATCGATGTGGGTATAATGTATCATTTTTTTGTTGTTGTTGTTGTTAGACCAGGGCACTTCGTATCGAAGGAGTTGTCGTAGGAACTTCGAAAAGGGCTCATTCGATTGAAAATAGAAAGGGCTGATGTCCTTTTTAATAGTCGAAAGTGATTGGAGGGAAACTAATCCCCCTCCCACGCCAACCCTCCCATTTGCCTTTATGTTTAAAAAGTAAATGTTGCCTTAAGATTAAATCAAAATGCACTGTGTTTATGCTAATTCCCAATAAGGCATCTCAGCAGTATCCCAAGAACGACTGAGGGTATTATGTTCAAACTTTCAGGGCTTCTTCTGCTCTTAAAATTTGACCAAATCAAAATAGCGTAAGTGTATCCAAGCTATCAAAGAAAGTAAACAAATTTGTTTGCGAATGTTATCAAGTTTTCCATTTCAGGTCAACTAGAGGAGGTATGAAACTAAATTAAACACTATTATTTGTGTCCAGATTTTTATAAGGGTCTATGTTGTTAAATTTTGCTGAAAATTGTTTTCCAGCATACAAATAGCAGGCCAAACTATAAATTCTTAAAAAAACGAAAAGATTTAAAGTATGATTTTCTTTTTCCCTGAAAAGACTATGTCAATATAAAACGAACAGAAATTAATTAAAAAAACTGTTTCCAAAAAAATAAGTTTTTTCAAAGAAAAGTAAAGAACTCCATTAAACCAAAAATGAGCAAAATTAAAGTCAAATAATCTACCAAGCGTGAAACTACCACAAATCAGCATCGATAAATAAAGGAAACCCAAAACGAACAGAAATTACAATAAATAACCGAGTCAAACTCAAAACGAGCAGGAATTAACATAAGTTGGGCTCAAAACCCCTATGCCTTCCCAAGGCCAGAACATAATTTGTACTTTACTGACAAAAATACAAATGAATATGCATTGTCAGTTTAATATACATATACTGATATTTAGTAATCAAAATGTTAATATTATTTGATTTATTAAAGTTATAAAAGTAAAAACATTTATATTTTTTCAGTAAAGTGAAAATTATGTTCTGGCCTTGAGAAGGCATAGGGGTTTTGAGCCCAACTTATGTTAATTTCTGCTCGTTTTGAGTTTGACTCAGTTATTTATTGTTATTTTTGTTCGTTTTGGGTTTCATTTATTTATCAATGCTGATTTGCGGTAGTTTCCCATTTGTAGATTATCTAAAGCTAGTATAGAAATATATCTATAGAAATGAATTACATTTTTTTGCACAATTAGCAGAGCACACTGAAGTTGAAGTAGCCTTAAACTTTGACTTGAAACGTTATATATTGACCACTTCTTTCAGAAAAGAATTTCGGAGGGTTATTCCGTGTTGATAAGAAAAGAGGGTAAAGGTGCAGTTTAGTTCCTCCTGTAGTGTAGTGCGCAGGAGCCCTATGGTGAAGGTGCAGGTTTGTTCTCCCTTATAAAACAACTTATTTCAGCAGATACAAAGAAGAAGCCCATTTGCGGCATTCTGTGGGACCCCAAGGTCCAGTACTAGTATCAGATCCCGCGAGTGGCAGTTTACGCTCGTCAAGTTCTGGCTGTACCGGCCACATGTGCCCCAGCTAAACGGCTTTTTAGCACGACAGGACTGATAGTGACTGCAAAAAGATCAATGGCTCCAGGCAGAGTGAACAAACTGACTTTTGTTACATCAATTGTAACTGTTGTGATGTAACCGCTGATTTAAAATTGTTGGTGTTGTTAAGCCATGGTATCTGATTTGTATACAGTGTTTTTTCGATGTTGTTATTTGTTGTTTTTTTTTCACTTCCTTTTCGTATGTATTTGATGAACAGGAGATGTTTGAACTTCAAACTTTGAAAGTTATACACACATTAGCCCAAATCATTAACAAGAAGGAAATGACTAAACACGGGATTTTACAGGAACAATGCGATGTTAAACATAAACACAACATAGGTTTCCCTGGGTCTAGTGGCTAAAAATGAGAATTCTACTTGGTGAACATCGAGAATTTGACGGTGAACATAAACACTTTCCGCACGGCCCAAAAAATTCTTGTTTTGTCATATTGTTCTTGTATGTTTTTAGCCAACCATTTAAAAATCCTTATTAAAATCGAGGTTGAACGTGCTTGGTGAAGTGGAATTTTTATTACTATTTCTAATTAGAAAAATCGGCGCGCCGTGGCGCGCCGCCGGTCTAAAATCGGCGGCGCGCCGCCAAAAAAAATTCGGCGCCGCCGATACTGAATCACACATTCGCCGCCGTCATTTCGGCGTGGCGCGGCTTCGGGGACAAAGCAAATGTTTGATCTAGCGGTACGACTCGACATAGCCTAAATTAGTTTCAAATATTTGTTTTTATGAATATTGTCCGCTTTCTATAAATAAAACTTTGGTTCAAGTAATTAATTAGTTTTTTATTATTAAATGTGTCTTATAATATCATATTTTCATCACTTTTTAAATTTTTAAGTAATTTTTTTAAGTAGCTAAGACTTCGGACTGGGAGTCAGGAATAAGTTCAGCTTTACATCGTAAACTCAAATTGCCGTCGACTGAACTTGTGCTATTTTGCTATCCATGGAGAATTCCGTAGTTTTCATTTAAGCAAAGCTAATCTTAAGCCAATATTGGGGGGGGAGTGGAAATGGTTCAGGGCCAGATCCAGGATTTTCTTAGGGGGGGGGAGCAAAAAAGGCTGATCCGATAAAAAAAAATTATGGTGGCGCAAAATAGGTTGATCCGATAAACTTGCGTTAGGAGCAAGTTTAATTAACGCAAACTTGGGTTAATTAAGTAAATTACACTACTTTACACTATGCTAGGGGGCGCCCCCTGGATCCGCCACTGCAATGGTTACGTGTATTACCATGCACGTAACAGACTATGTCGGGTGGTAGACTTTAGGAAAGACTCAGCACAAAAAGAGATAAGTCCAAGCTGCGAACTGACTCTGCGCAGAAAATAATAACGTTCTGATTCGGCGAAGAGACAAGCTGAATTCTAACTTGCTGAAAAAGGGAGCTAAATGACTCAGGGCAACAATGGCACGGCACAAAAAGACTAAGTGCTGACTCGTCACAAAAACAAGCCAATTTCTGATTCAGTACAAAAATTAGCCAAATCCTGACTTAGACGTAGATGATCATCTTAACGTCCACTTAACGTCTTAACCACCACTATGTAAAGAGAAGAAGTAGAAGGAAAACAAGAATAAAAACTAGAAAGAAAGGAGCCGAAAAATAACATATTCAAGCCACAAATCATAGAAAAAATAACAAAAATCGCAATATTCTTTCATATTTGATTTCATATATCATTTTTATTCCTTGGATTTTCTCGAAAGGAAATTTAACCAGGAAGTTCCCACATGTATTGCATGCCCATTAGCCATTACAGATAAATACGCAGTTAAACACCATGAGATATATATATAAGTGTGAAGCGGAAACAGAATAACAGGACAATAATCTTCCCCAAAAATGTAAATAAAAATATATAGCATATTCCCAAAAATTATAGTTACTAAGAACAAACAACAAAGTAGATTAGTACAGGGGCATAATTTTCTATGGGGCAGGGGGATAACTGCCCCCTCCAGATCCCAGTTCCCCCCCCCCCCCCCCAACTGAAATTTAGTTTCTTCAAAAATCTTACCAAAACTAAGATAAGCCGGCATAATTAGAGCATCCAGAGAAATGGATCAGTTTTCTTTAGTATATTTTTCCCTTTATGGTACTTAATGGCTCATTTTTCATTTTTCACTTGGTAATTTTTACTTGATTTTGGCTTCAAAATTGCCCCCCCCCAGGATTTTAACGAAATTATGCCACTGTATTAGTAGCTCATTTTACCATCGCTTTCTAGCTACACTCCAGCAGAGTAAAGGTCTAGACAGACCAGGGGACATACATGGGGGGGGGGAGAGGCCTTTGCCTATCCCCCCAAATAAGCTTGCTTGACGAACAAATAAGCTTGCTTGACAAACAAAATATGAATAGTTCAAGAGTCATAGGAGCACCGAACGATTAAATCGTTCATAATATTAAACGATTAGCAATGATCGATGTTAGTCAACAACTTGAACTAAACAACGGAAATAAAAAAAAGTCGACCAAAAAAATCACCCCACTGATCGACCGAAAAGGTGCTAAATTGATAAAAGTCACAATTGAATTGTTAAGAGCAAAAACAATTTTTAGGCCAAGTTTAAAACTTGAATACCGACTTCGGCTCTTGTCACCCTAAAGCCAAGCTATAGTTAGTTCACGCGTTTAATATTAAAATCGGATTCTGTTCACTTACTGTGTTCAAATCTCTACACAGTAATTTCTCTTCACGGTAATTGCCTTTGACTATGTTGATTGATTCTAAGTCACTGATTATCAGCTAATAATTGATATTTATGGTTTATTGATGTTAGCATCATGCCGAAATCCAAGAAGCAGTTCAAAATATCTGGGACAGTAAACTGTAATGTCTTTGGAAAAATCAAGAGGTTTTCGAAATAAAAAAATATATTTTTGAATGTCTAGACACTTCAAATTATCAAATTTTTTTGATATTTTTTTGATAATTCAAATTATCAGATTTTTTTTATTGACCACCAAGTCACTGAAAAATTTTTCTTTCTGAGAAAAAAATTTTCTTCCTGAGACATATCCAGTGTCTTCCAAACGAAAAAAGTACGAAAAAACTGCTCAATACGGGCGTATTTTGCGCCAGCTTTTGATCTAGGATTTCTTTCTATTTTTCCTTTTTCCTATTTTTCCTATTTCTATTTTTCCTATTTTTAAAAGATATTTCTTTCTATTTTTAACAGATAAATTTCTATTATCTAGGATTTCGATCTAGGTTAATGCTCATTTTGAGCTATTTTTTAAACGACTTTTAAGCTTGAGAGATTTCCTCACTGTATTTGAATATTTTAAATTTACGATTTGTGGAGTCACTTACTAACTCACTAAATATTGTTGGCTTGTTGGCAATATTGTTGGCCATTTTATTGGCTTGGTTGAGCAAATTGTCTTCATTGAGTGTCCATCCATTCTAAATTTAAAATGATTTGCCAAGAATGCGCTACCTTTTCTGTGAGAAAGCCAACAAATCATTCGAGGGTGTACGCTCTTAAAACGCTTGAAGAAAACGTATGTATGTCTAGTCCTTAATGCTGATAATACAGCCAAGAATCCCGAAGGATCATCTCATCCTGACTAGGAAAACCACCAAGGCCCCGTTTCAGGTGTCATTTATCGATCCAACCAAACTTCAAAATACTTGGTCTTCAATTTGGTCTGGACGACCCTGTCTACAGGACCTTTAGGTTCCGAGGCTTTCAGAAACAAATCAAATGTTTGACCTAGCTGTACGACTAGACACAGCCTTAATTAGTTTCAAATATTTGTCTTCATGAATTGTGTTTGCTTTTTTAAATAAAATTATGGCTCAAGCACTTAATGCGTTGTTTTACTTTCATGTGTTTTATAATATTTTATATCTATAATTATTTTCATTATTTTTTGCATCGTAAACTCAAATTACCGTCGACTGAACTTGTGCTATTTTGGCATCCATGGAGAATTCTTTAGTTTTCATTTATAGTCTAGGAAAAATGTGAAAAAAGGGGTCGACCTCAAACAAATTGCTATACAAATGGTTCTTTCACTACCCGACCCAAAAATATTCGCTGATTCCGAATCCAAAAAGTTTACAGCTCTAGCTCTCTCACATATTTGAACTTTTTTAGGTTGAATTTGAGGTTGAGGCAAAAAATGTTGATTGAGTAAATACCAGCAAATGTGATTAGATATAACATTTCTACGCTCTTTTTTTTGGCTGATGAACACAAAACTAAATGCTTAAAGTCAAAAGAATTGTTTTGGTCTTAAAGCTTTGAGAGAGAGTGAGGTTGGGGAGAGGTCCAGCCTACAGACCTCTCTAACGTCACAAAATGCATTTTTTCTAACGTCACAATCGATACAACTTATTTTTTCCAAAATTTTTCGTCTTCACTAAACTTCTCTTGACCCTGTCTACGTTTAACTTGAAAGCTGATCGGGAAAAACTCTTCTGCAGTTTTCCAAATTTTCGGTCAGACAAAAAATATGGCTGTTCTTTGGAAATAACAGTTATAGATCTTCTTTTGCCTGGGCCCCATTTTCCACAGAACCATGGGCCCGGATGGTTCCATTTTCCCATGGAACCCCATGGAGACCCATGGCCCCATGGAACCCCATGGAACCATGGGCCCATTTTCCACAAATGGGCCCCATTTCCATAGAACCAGTGTTTGTTTCCAAATTTTTCTTCTGCATTGGGTAGCTTTTAGCCTAAGAACTTAAAGATATAAGTTTTGACCCGATCAAAGAAAATTTTCGGCCTTTTTCAAGCCCTTTTAAGGGGTCTCGTGCCCTCTAATAATTTTTTTTTGCGCGTTAAATTCCTCTTGGCCCAAGGACTTGCGGCTCTAAGTTTAAAACTGATCAGAGACAATAGGTATGTTAGCTCATTCCTGGACCCCTAACACCCTACCTCTTCCCCCAAAAAAGTACGTTTCTCTTGGCCCAGGAAATGATCAATTAAAGTTTCAAGCCAATCAGGCACTCAGTATATGACATACCCCCTTTTTGACTATAAAAGTTATCCCTTACACACAAAATAGCTGGGCCATATTTTTCCGTGTTCGGTCCCGCCAAAGCGAGAAATTTATGTGAAAGTGATACAGTCGGTTTTGTTAGGTCAAGCATCTCACTTGCTTGTTTTGGGACCTGTTGGCCCTTTCTTTATATGATTAAATATAAAAAATAAGGAAATAAGTAAGTAAAAATAAGTAAGGAGCAACATTAAAACTTAAAACGGACAGAAATTATTACGGGTATGATGGGGGTTGCCCCCCCCCCTCAACACCTCGCCCTTCACGCTTAAGCTTTTTGACGCTTTAAAAAAAGGAACTTATTGTTCTAATTAAACGACCCTTGTCTTTCAGGAGTCATTTTTATAGAATTGGGATAAAATTGAAACTTTGGAGCAAAGAGTGAGGTGTTAAGAAGAGGGCAAACCCCCTCACATGCGTAATAATTTCTGTTTGTTTTAAGCTTTAATGTTGCTCCTTACTTTCAGTTTAAAAAAACTTGTTTTTTTTTTTAATTTCTGATCGTTTTCAAATAACACCAGGATATCTGGCTCCACTTTAACGGAAAAATCCCCCTCCCCTCGGAAATACCCTACACATAATTCAATTCGGGCGAAAATTTATCCCAGACAATTACCCTTCACATCTCCCCACGTAAAATTGAATAGGTAATAGATCACATGAAAACAAAAGAAATGTAAAGAAAGTGGAGAAAGCATTGAAATATGAACTAAGGAGGTGTGAAGTGGAGGCCATGGATAAAATTGCCGAGGATTTAGAAGATGCAGCTAGACGGCATAATAGTAAAATATTGTACTGGCACGTTAACAAATTGAGAGGTAGTAGTCAATCCGGACTTGTCCCAGTTAAAGATAGGAATGGGGTGGCAATTAGCGATAAGACAAAAGCTAAAGCGAGATGGGCCGAACATTTTGAGAATTTGCTTAACCGTGATAGAGTTGCAGGAAAAAATATAGAGGAAAATGAAAAAGTTTGTGATACCTTGGATGTGAAGGAAGATTTGTTTTGTGAGGAGGAATTAGAAACAGTACTAAAAGGATTAAAGAATAATAAGGCTCCAGGTGCTGATAGGGTAGTAAATGAGTTTCTTAAATATGGTGGCTCTGAGGTTAGAAATAAGTTATTGGAGATTATGAATATGATTTTTGAAAAAGGGGAAGTACCTAATGATTTTAGGAAAACCTTAATTAAGCCACTTTATAAGAAAGGTGATAAAAGTGAGTGTGGTAATTATCGAGGCATTAGTCTGGTCTCTGTAGGTAGCAAATTGCTTAGTAATATGATACTTTTTAGACTGAGAGATGCCGTAGACAAAGTTTTAAGAGAAGAGCAGTGCGGTTTTAGAAAAGGTAGAGGATGTGTTGACCAAATTTTCACTCTTAGGTTAATAATTGAGAAGTGCCTAAGTTTTCAAACACCTTTGGTCCTCAGTTTTATAGATTATGAGCAAGCGTTCGATTCTGTTGATAGAGGAGCTTTAGTAAAGGTTTTATCCTTGTATGGTATACCAGACAAATACATTAAAGTGATTAGTGCTATGTACGAGAATAACACTGCTGCGGTTAAGGTAGGAAATGAGGTTAGCAGCTGGTTTTGTATTAAATCAGGAGTTAAGCAGGGTTGTGTTCTATCCCCCTTTATATGGATTATTTTGATGGACTTTGTTTTAAGGAGCACAGGAAAGGCAATGGGAGACCACGGAATCAAATGGGGAGGAAAAAGTCTCCTGGACTTGGATTATGCTGATGATTTAAGCATCCTAGATGAAAGTGTGAGCAAAATGAATGAAGTTTTAGAGGTTTTGCGAGTTCAGGGTGCTAGTATTGGTTTGAAAATTAATGTTAGGAAGACCAAGTCACTAAGGCTAGGAATAAGTGAAGATGAAAAGGTGACGTTGGGTAATGAAAAGATTGATCAGGTGGGCAGTTTCACTTACCTTGGTAGTATTATTAGTAAAGATGGTGGGAGCAGTGAAGATGTTAAAAATAGAATAGCCAAGGCTCAGGGTGTTTTTTCACAGTTAAAAAAAGTCTGGAAGAATAGGAAGATAGGTCTGCAAACCAAGATTAGAATCTTAGAAGCTACAGTGATGACAGTGGTCAAATATGGCTCTGAAGCATGGACGCTCCGAAAAGCGGATGAGGATTTGCTGGATGTTTTCCAGAGAAGTTGCTTAAGGATTGTTCTGGGTACCCGGCTGACTGACCGTATTTCAAACAATAGGCTATACGAAGAATGTGGTTCAATACCGCTTTCTAGGTCTATAATGGAGGAGAGGTTGAGGTGGTTAGGGCATGTTGTTCGGATGAAGGATGACAGATTGCCGAAGATTGTTCTGTTCGGCCAGCCGTCTGGGGCTAAGCGGAAAGCAGGTCGTCCCCGTCTGGGTTGGGAGGACGTCATAAAGAAAGATTTAAAGGAAATGGGAACTTCGTGGGCGGGTGTAAAAAGGGAGGCTTTGAATAGATTGGGGTGGAGGAGGAGCGTGCGTAGCTGTGTTGGCCTCAGGCGGCTTGGTGCTGCGATGAGTTGTTAGTAGTAGTAGTAGTAGTAGTAAAGAGAAAGCAAGATATATAAAGAAATTTCGAAAAGGAAATTTTGGTAAATTTCCCCTGAAAATTTCGCCCCCTGGAAACTTCCCTCTCCATGGAAAAATCTCCAAGTGCAAAATTCCCCCAGCAGAAAATTCGTCCTTCCCTCCCCACCCTAAATATGTATGCATACTTCTCAATAACAAATACTATACGTAAACAATGGAAAAATTTTATATTTTAAAGACCTTTCCCCAGGGGCTGTGGGGGTCATGTTATCTCCAAAGACATAGTTATTGGGTCTTTCAACTAAGTTGAACAAAATAGCTATCTCAAAATTTTGATCAGACGATTTTGGGAAAAAAGTGTCGTGGGAGGGGGCCTAGTTGCCCTCCAATTTTTTTGGTCAATTAATAAGGTCAATAGAACTTTTCATTTCCGTTAGAATGAGCCCTCTCTCGACGTTCTAGGCCCACTGGGACGACACAATCGCCCCTAGAAAAAACAAAAACACACAAAAAAAAAAAAATAAATAAACACGCATCCGTGATCTGTGAATTCGTGAATTCTTTCTTTTTTTGAAAAATTACAAAATTCCACATTTTTGCAGATGGGTGCTTGGTACTTCTACAGTAGGTTTCTTTGATACGCTGGATCTGTTAGTGATATTTTCATTAAAATTCGATGACTTCTAGGGTGTCTTTCTTTCTTTTTTCCAAAATCAGACAGATTTTCTCAGTCTCGTAGCTTCTAATGGGTAAGATTAAACTTAATAAAACGTATATATTTGGGATCAGCATAATAAACCTTTTGATATATCTATTGGTATCAAAATTCCGTTTTTTAGAGTTTCGGTTACTATTATTGAGCCTCGCCGCTCCTTACTTACTGTCCGTAACCACCAACTGTTTGAAAATTAATACAAAAGAACAATCAAGAATAGGTGAGACTATATAAAAATATATCCTCATTTTCTCAGCCTCGTAGCTTTTAATGGGTATGATTAAACTTAATGAAACTTATGTATTTGGAATCAGCATAATAAACCAATTCTTTTGATATATCTATTGGTATCAAAATTCTGTTTTTAAGAGTTTCGGTTACTATTATTGAACCGGGCCGCTCCTTACTTACAGTTCGTAACTACGAACTGTTTGAAAATTAATAAAAAAAAGGACAATCAAGAATAGGTGAGACTAGATAAAAAAATATATCCTTATCAGTTAAAACAACTAATTTTAATTTTGTAGTAAGGCCAACCCAGCATACGAAGGAAGTGCAACAGGGATGGATCTGGTTTCCTAGGACCCCTCTCCTAGCCTTGTTTACAAACTTGAATAAAGGTGTGAATTCTGTGGAAGGCCATCACTGGAGGATATGGAGATGGGTGCAATCACAAAACAATTAATCAATTTCGGGAGGAGAGATTCATCAAATAATATTTTTCATTTTCTTTCTCTTCTGAAGTTAATGACCATTTTTTGTGTTTTTGGTTCTTGACTACAAAATAGGGATTCAGCCCATCTGGAATTGTGAAAGTTGGAAATACATCTTATTTAAAAACAATATCTAAAGCTACTTCCAACGACTTACTGCAGTATCAAACCGCCGTAGGCGAACATAACTGCAGACGCTCCTCCACCATTCCATGCCATTCAAAGATTCCCTCCTTAGAGCCTCCCAAGAAGTTCAGGTTTCCTGCAAATCATTTCTTACTACCTCTTCCCAATCCATTCGGGGCCGACCTGCTTGTCGTTTGGCCCTAGATGGATTGCCGAAAAGATCGATCTTTTGCAATCTGTCATCCTTCATCTGCAAAACGTGCTCTAGCAGTCTCAACCTTTCTCTCATAATAGCAGGTTAAAAAGCACATTTTCCATACTGCTTATGGTTTTACCATAAACCATACCAGTCAGGTACCCGAAACAATCAGTAGGCAATTTCTCAAGAAAACATCTAACAAATCCTTCTCCGTTTTCCGAAGCGCCCAAGTTTCAGAACCATACTTGACCACTGTCATCACTGTAGCTTCCAACATTCTAATCTTGGTTAACAGACCTATCTTTCTATTCTTCTAAACTTTTTTCAACAGTGAAAAACGCCTCGACTCTTGACTATTTTAATCTTCAAATCTTCACCATTTCAACAATCTTTTTTAATAATATTATCCGGTAATTGAAGCTATCCTCTTGATTGATCTCTCGTTACCCAACGTCACCTCTCCACCTTTCTTTATTCCTAGTCTAAGCAACTCAGTCTTCTTGACCCTAATTTTCAGACCTATTCTTGCACCCTGAACTCTCGAAACCTCCAAAACATCGTTGGGTTTGCTATCGTTTTTATCTAGGACACTCAGATTATCATTTTACGAATAATGTTAAATATGTATAGGTTTTCAAAGATCATAACGAACATCTAAACATCAAAGAGATGTTAAAGACAGGCTAAACATCAAAGATATGTTTAGTCTGTTTCATGGACTTTTTCATACCTACTTATGGAGATACCCTTTACCCCCCTTTGGAAACAAGTTGGAGTTCCCCTTTGGAGCACCTCTATATACGTTTCCCCTAGATTTTGAAAAATTAATTTTTCGGGGGAATTTCCATTGAAAATCCGTTTTATGGTATTTTCGTTAGAAAATTGAAAGAAAAACAATCCCTTCAGCTACTGAGAAATACATGTCCCCCTTCCAAGTTTTCGTGAATTGACGCTACTAGATTAATAAAGGCAACGAAAAAGTTTTAAACGGTCCCATCTTGTTCCCACGGTTGAAAAAAGAAGCACACGCAAAGTTCATTTCCTCTACCATCATTGCGCTGAGAAGTATTTTTAATTAAAGACGCCTCAATGCCCACATCAAATTAAGCAAGTTAACAACCTCAAACATAACCTCCTAATGATCCATTTCGTCACGTGATTTGATCTAGGAAATCATTAAATAACACTTGACAGCAATTTTTTTTTTCGAAAGAGTAACAGTTGTATTGATTGTATTATTTGTAGATATTAGGATGAAGCCTAAAAACAGCTCACAAAATTATATAAGACAAATATAACCAAAACAAAATATTTACTTTTGAACATTGACTCCTGATAAAATTTTAAGAAAGGGGGCCAGACTAGGCAAGGATGCAGATTATTTTACTTTTTTTTTGGGGGGGGGCTAATTAAAAAAATGAATAATTAGTGTTATTCAAATACTAATTTAAATAAAAATTGCCAAGAAATTCAGGAAAACTTGGTATTTAAGGGAGAACGCCCCAAGCCCGCCCCCCTGGTCCCTCGGATATACCCTCTATGATACTTCTACGGGGGAGGAGGATACTATATCTTGAATTTTTGTCAGATAAGTATCTTTGTTCCTAATATAATTGCTTTCAGGACTATTTTTAGTCCTCAAAAAGGGACTGATGCCATTGAAGCACGATTATTATCCTATTTAAAAGAAATCTAGATCCATCATTTGCAAGTCCCTACATCCCGTCAAAAAATGATCTTCCAGCAACGACCTCCATATGTAGTTATGCATTTTTTGGCAGTAGCGGGCGACGGATTTAAAAATAGAAACGTGTTTGAGAAATCAGCAATGGCTAATTTCTCAATGGCTGAAAACATATGGCACCAAATAGCTGACGAAGAAGTAGTTGTCCTTGACAACCAAAAGGATGATAATATTAGAGCTTTATGGAAGAAAAACGTTGTCTTAATTAACTAAGTAGCTATGCTTATTTATTTTCACGGTTCAATATGGCAATACTGACGAAAATGCGGTATTGCCCTAAAATTTTCATTATTTTGACAAAACCAAATGAAAAGTCTTTGTCACGTTCAATATGGCAACACTGACGAAAATGCGGTACTGCCCTAAAAACTTCATTATTTTGACAAAACCAAATGAAAAGTCTTTGTCACGTTCAATATGGCAACACTGACGAAAATGCGGTACTGCCCTAAAAAATTCATTATTTTGACAAAACCAAATGAAAGATTTGTCCAGAAGGTAGAAATTTTTTTATATTTTTGGTACTTTTAAAACTTAAATTTTTGTTTTAATAGTTTATACTTGCCCATAAGAAGTAGGCTATATGACATGATCAAGCTTGCTTGAATCATTTTTTTTTAATAGTTTCCGTGGCCCCACACAGGGCCATATCCAGGATCTTATTCGGGGAGTGTTTTACACAAGGATTTTTTTCGGGGGTGGTTTACACAAAGAAAAAACGTATAAAAAATTTGTTTATATGTATTTTTGTTACGTTTTTACGAGTCAGAAAAACTTTTTTTTTTGGGAGGGGGGTTCAAACCCTCTAACCTCCAACCTGGATATGGTCTTGACCTCGCAATAATTTCCGTGATCAACTTCGCGTGACCCCAACAAATGACAAGTCATATATAAATGCTGTCAATGAGTCTCTTTGGCGGCGTAATTACTGACGAACTAATTTTAATGCATCAGTCACGAAACTAACCTTTAAATTTCCAGGTTTTTCATTTTTAATTCATTTTTTAAGAATAGAAATAATCGTGGTTCCCATGACTTTAATCACAGTTGCAGAAAAAGAAAACTCCTATGAACTTCCCTTTAAAATAGCACTTCCAGAATTCCAACGGAAGCGAGTAAAAATCTATTTTTTTTTTATTTAGAAATGCTCAGCTTCTGTTAAATTACATGGAAAATCCCCTTCCCCAACATAAACTTTCTTCCACGTAAAATACCCCTGCACCAAGAAAATTCCCCCCAGACTATTCCATTCTCGCTGAAAACTTCCCTTGGAAAATATCTTGCGGACGATTCCGCCTAAAATTTTTTTCTTAGCACATTTTCATTTGAAAAAGATTTTAGTATCCGATTGTTTTTCAAATTATGCCGGAGACCCCCCCCCCTTTTCGTAGATAACTTTTTCCCTCAAATCCCCCCTCAATTAGTAGAAAGTTGCTCTCGAAGAAAATTCCCCCTGGAAAATTTATTCTGGGAGAACTCCCCCACGGAGTTTCTTTAGTGGAAAATCACCCCCCCCCCCCCGCCTACCCTAAGAAAGATCCTCTAGACAATTCCGACCCGGCAAAAATTTCCCTCAGACAATTCCCCTTAATCTTAAGGGAAATTGATTAGCAAAGTGGTTATCAGGAGGACATTCCCAATTTTCGGCCAACATAAAAGTACGACATCGGAATCAATTAGCTATATAATCAACATAATTTAAGACGCACATTTTAATATCATTTTTAACCAATATATAAACTATTTACTCAGATAACTCTAGCTGAAAAGTTGTGGACTCAAAAAAGAAAGAAAAGGCTCAAAAAACAAGTTACAAAGAATTTGCTCCTGACGCAGATAATTTCGGAGACCACACTGCCTTTCCATGACAATAAAATGAAAGTTCAAAATAGGGATAAAATCCTTTTTAATAGACAGTGTATAATAAATAATGGTATTTAATGGTATGGTATACACTGTCTATTAAAAAGGATTTTATCCCTATTTTGAACTTTTATTTTATTGCTCCTGACGACAGATTACATTAAATGGAGTAAGTGCATTACTTACGGTAAGTGCAGCATGAAGCCAAAAAAAAAAAACTAAAGTTATTCGCTGTAGCAGTCGTGTATCTAATATTTTTGATATAGTCGATCTGTGTTTATTTCGATGAAACCGATCCCAGAGCTAATAAAGATTCACTAATGAGCATTCATATGGAGGATTGCCTTCGTGTTGGTCGGTCATTCACCGGTTCCTAACAACGAGTTACATCCAAAATACCATCATGCTACATATTCATTCTTTAACCCAAGGACTTCTGCAGCTGAAAGACCTAAAATATTTATTCTTGGCGATCCTGAGAGCGAAAAAAAGTTAACATACTGCTTCTCAATTTAAAGAAAAAAAATGAGATACATCATACAAAACCCTGGTTAAAGCCATATAGCCTGGAATTGAATATACAGCAAGACCATAAAGACCCTGCTACAAGCATTGATATTACGATTGGAGCAGGGGAATATATAAGATTTAGTGGAAAAATGTATGAAACTGTTAGTTTATTTACGTACACATTTTTCTTATCAATATATTTGCCAAAAAATATTCTGCTAAAACCGTGGAAAAAACTAAAGCATACATGTTTGATCAAAATGGATACACAAAATGGATTAAAGGGAAATACGGTAAACAATTCTAGGACAAACCAAAGGAGTTAAAAGGGGAAGAAATAGACTCAATTTTTTTTTAGACTTCAGATTAAACTTGGAAGTGAGAAAGAAAATGATAAACTGGCCCCAGTTCCTGATATACTCAGCTGCCCTGGCCGTTGTCGACACAAGGCCCTTAAAGTTACAAAAAATGGAGGTGAAGAGAGAGAGAGATTTATTATAAACAAACAAACAAATTAACATCAGTTTAGTGGCCACTCCAAGAAGTAAAAGCTTGTCCAAGGGGGTGGCAAAAATTCACTAACATAAAAAAACAATAAAAAAAAACCTATCTATATTACAGTCCCCAAACAGCACCACAAACCTTACACCTTAACACTTTCATTAAATTTACTATGATAATCATAATCATCACCCCCAGGAGCCATATATAATTACCAATATTTAAAAAAAAACACTAAAATTCATACTTACTAGAAAGTATCCCTTTAATTACTATCTTAAACGAAGAAACATCACCTATACTTTTTTATATTTTGATCAAGATGGTTTCAACTTCTGATCCCCCAATGAAGCAAAGAAAACATCGATCGGGCAGAAACAACCAGCGGTATATTAATCTCTACAGATGACCTAGTATCATAATCATGGACGGAAGATCTCAGGTTTACTAAGCTATCAAAAAGCGGGAGGTTTATACCCTTTTGAATCCTAAAAATGAATAGAAGTGTATACAACTCCCGTAATCCGGAAGTTGGCAGTATCTTCACGCGCTCATACTCGTTTCTTACCGAATCACGGGGTTGTAGGCCATCTAACAGCAGAACAGCGTTGTTTTGTAGAACTCGTACTGGCCGAACAATAGAAGGAAATGTTCCAAGCCAAGCGCTATAACAATGCAATATATATGGATGGATAAGGGAAAAATAAAGAAGGAGGAAGCATAACAAAAGGAGGAAGAAATGCTTAAGTTTTCTCATTATACCCAGGTTACGAGACACAGTTTTACAAACATACTGTACATGGCGCTTGAATGATAAAACTTCATCAATATAAACCCCCAGGTACTAATAAGAACACACCCGCTTTAAAGTTCCATACTGTGTTACAATATCCTGAATCCATAAATAAAAATCTGGTGAACGGGAAAAAATAACAAAATTAGTCTTTCCCAGATTAATCTTTAGCCTATTTACCCTCAACCAGGAATTTAACCTTTCAACAGTATCTTTCATCGATATCTGAAGTAATTCTTCTGTCTTTGCGGTACTAACAGCAACTGTGTCATCAGCAAATAATGATACCGTCTCATTCCAGGGATTTTTAGCCATATCACACATTAAAACAATAACTTGGGATACAATTAGGCATATCATTAATGAACAATAAAAAACGAATCGGACCAAGAACTAACCCTTGCGGGACACCACAAACCACAGGGCGGGGTCCTGATTGTACACAAGTCATCTCTACAAACTGGTACCGGTTACTAAGAAAACTCCGTAAAGGTCAAGAGCATTACCTCGGATCCAATAGACCTCGAATTTTTCCAGGAGTAGGCCATGGTCAACTGTATCAAAAGCCTTCTGTAGGTCTAGAAACACTGCACGAACCTTAAATCCTTCATCTAGTGCTATTTTAATTATACTAGTCAAAAATATCAATGCATCCCCTGTTTTCCTATCTTTTCTGAAACCGAAATGATTATTATTCAAAAAATTAAACTTCTCTAAAAAACGGGTCAACCGATTACTAAAACATGATTTAGTTTACGAAGTTTTAGTTTACGAAGAAGATTTAGTTTACGAAGTTTCGTATGGGGGACAAAGAAAATTGAATTATGCTTTAACGGCATCATCTGAAATCGAGGGACTGGGTCGTTACACTATAGAGTGACCCGAACTTCAATCTTCCTTGTCAGAAGGAGAGTCAAATAGCCACTATATTATAGCAACTGTTGATAGATGAGTAATCACAGGGTTGATGATGTTTTATATCTGGACATTACCCATTAAGAACCCATTGGCTTTTTCCTGTGTTCACAATTAAGAGCGTCTTTTTGGTGCATATGCTTCTTAATTTCAACTGCCTCTGAAAACTTGCTTGAAACCATTAATGGGGACAATAATGAAAGTGTTATCAAATATCAGATTCAATTTTTAGCGTAAAAGTGGTTAAAACAAAGCTGTAGAGTTGGCTTAAGTTAATGGTTTCCTTATGGATGAGGCACTGACGTTGCCAAAGCATGGTTTAGAGAATACAAATCAGTTGTTTATAAATCCAAAATTATCATTTTTGATACAAAAGAGTAGGGTATACAGGACTGCTGTTATTGATGTTAAAAGAAAAGATTACCATCTGGTAGTGTATGGAGTTAATCTAGAGCGGAGAAAAACAACCATTTGGGAAGTTATAATATTGGTAGCCTCCAGGATAAGAGTTTGAGAGGAATTTTTCAGGAACAGTTTTCCAGAGGAATTTTTTTTAGGGTCGGTGCCCGTTTTATTCGGTTAGCTTGGCCATATTGCGGCTACTTAGTTATTTTTGAGACAGGGGGCTAATAGGGCTGAGCAAGGAATTTCATAAATTGTTAACACATGATTTTATTCTTGCTGCTAGATATCAGGCATTGGTAAATAAAGCCCGTTTCCAACTCCGTCTATTTCTAAAAAAAAATTTTACACTCTCCCGAAATAAATCAAGCGTTTACTCACCCTGACAAAATTGGCATTTATATATTCAGATGTCTCGTCTCCTGCTATTGGCTTAAGCAAGACCCTTGTATCTGGGATAGGAATGACATTAGAAAACCTGTTTTTTGATTCTACTCCTTTAGGAAGGTCTTCCAAGGTTGTGGAAGGCGCAGGAATTTCTTTAAATTCAGCTTCTAAGAATACCAAGTTCTCTGCTGCTTCAGCAATTTTTCCAATGTTTAAAGGCTTGGTTGGTGCATTCTGAAATTTAAAATAAAATAAATATATTAATACATAAATAAATATATAAACATAAAAATAAACGTAAAAATAAATCAGTAAGTCTTATCAAAGGGGTCTAAAAATACTATTATAAAGAACTAAATTAAAGAGAGAATAAAAAAGAAAAAACTGAAATAGGATTGGTAGAGTCAAAAACTCTAAACTGGTACAAATCGCACTTGATTTGACTTGATTAGGCCGTCTTTGAAGCTAATCTAAAACATTCCATTAAACAAATCTAAAAGCTACCGTATCCAGTTTTTTTTTTTTTTTTGGGGGGGGGAGGGGGGAGGAGGTTTACATAAAACTCGTAAAAACGCACCAAAAAAACATTATATGCATTTTTGTTACGATTTTTGTATAAGTTTGACAAATTGGGGGATGGAATTTCAAACACCCTAGCCCCATGGATACGGCCTTGCTGATGAATGATGCACTTCTCAATTTTAATAACCTAAGAGTAAAAATCTGGTCGACGCATCTTCTTCCCCACCTAAACCGCACTGTACTTCTCTAAAAACTTTATTTACAGCATCTCCGCAGTTCTGCAGGGGAGGGGGGGGGTGGAATCTAAAAAGGGCAAAGTCACCCTCCAACCAGTCTTCAACATCCTCCTCAACATACCCTGAGATATTCAACTTAATACTCTTGGTCGTTCCTCAGATATTGCTGATACGCCCTAGTGACAACCAGCATGCACATAGTGCGATTTGATTATGTTCGACCTTCTTCTCCAAAGCTGGGGGGGGTTATGTCATCCCCATAGACATAGTTATCTGACCTTTAGATTATTTTAACACGATGGCTCTTTCAAAATTTTGATCAAATGTTTTTTGGAGGGAGGAAAGCTAAAACGGGAAAGGGAAAGCGGCTGGAAGCCCACCAACCTCCTTTCTACATCCCCCTTGACATGTCCTGTAACTTTCAACATAACATCCTGAGCCGTTCTCAAGGTATTTCGGATCCGCCTTTTAGATAAAACTGGATGCACGTAGTGCCTTTTGATTTAGTTTAACATACCTCTCAAAATTATCCAAAGTTTCACCTTAATTCCCTTAGCCTTTTCCTGCATGTAAACAATGGGCAAATTGCATAATTTACAGTTCTTGGTCCTAAGCTGTGGGGGGCATGTTATCCCCTAGAATATAGCTATTAGACCTTTTGAGTAAGTTTGAAAAAAAAAAATATTTGACCTAAAAAGGCAAGGATAGGAGGCTAGTTGCAGTCCCAATCATTTTTCAACATCCCTTAACATACCTTGAAAGCTTCAACTTAATACCCTTTAGCTGTTTCTTGGATATTACTGATATTCCCTTTTGACTACCATCACGCACATAGTGTGTTTTGATTCTGTTTGTCATCTCTCTCAACATTTCTTTAAAGTTTCACCTTAATATCCTAAGCCTTTTGGAGACCAATGGTCAAACATGCCGTTCCAATAAAAAACCATATATATTAACAATGGGCAACCTGCATAAATTACAGTCCTTGTTCCGGGAGGTGTGGGGGTTTTTGTCTACCCCAGAGGCATCGTTATTCGGCCTTTAGACTATTTTGAGCAAAATTTCTTTCTCAAAATTTTGATTAAAACTATTTTAGGGGAAAAAACGCGGGAGAGGAGCTGATTACCCGCCAATAGCTTTTGACTCTTAAATTCAGAACTAGGACTTTCGATTTCCAATCGAATGAGCTCCCTCCAAAGTTTATATGTCCACCTCTTCCACATGAAATGGCTGTGGGAAAAAATGGCTGTGGGGAGCAACATTAAAACTTAAGACAAACAGAAATTATTACGTATATGAGGGGTTTCGCCCCCTAGTCAAAACCTCGCTTTTAATGCTAAAGTTCAAATTTTGTTCCAATTCTTTAAGAATGACCCCTGAATCAAAAAGGCCGTATAATTACAATTAATTAAAAAAAACTTTTTCCGCAAAATAAGTTTTTCAAAGAAAAGTAAAGAAATCCATTAAACAAAAAATGAGCAAAAATAAAATCAAATAATCTACCAAGTTCGAAACTACCATAAATCAGCATCGATAAATAAACATATACTAATATTTAGTAGTCAAAGTGTTAATATTATTTGATTTAATAAAGTTATAAAAGTAAAAATATTTATATTTTTTTTCAGTAAAGTGCAAATTTTGTTCTGGCCTTGGGAAGGCATAGGGGTTTTGCGCCCAACTTATGTTAATTTCTGCTCGTTTTGAGTTTGACTCGGTTATTTATTTTAATTTCTGTTCGTTTTGGGTTTCATTTATTTATCGATGCTGATTTGTGGTAGTTTAGAGCTTGGTAAATTATTTGATTTTATTTTTGCTCATTTTTTGTTTAATGGAGTTCTTTACTTTTCTTTGAAAAACTTATGTTGTGGAAAAAGTTTTTTTTAATTAATTTCTGTTCGTTTTATATTGACATAGTCTTTTCAGGGAAAAAGAAAATAACACTTTAAATCTTTTCGTTTTTTAAGACTTTATAGATTGGCCTGCTGTTTGTATGCTGGAGAAAAATTTTCAGCAATTTTTAACAACATACACCATTTTAAAATCTGGACACAAATAGTACCGTTTAACTTAGTTTCATACCTCCTCTAGTTGACCTGAAATGGAAAACTTGATACCATTCGCAAAAAAATCTTTACTTTCTTTGATAGCTTTGATACACTTACACTATTTTGATTTGGTTAAATTTTAAGAGCAGAAGTAGCCTCGAAAGTTTGAACATAATACCCTCAGTCGTTCTTGGGATACTGCTGAGATGCCTTATTGGGAATTGGCATTATCACAGTGCATTTTGATTTAATCTTGAGGCAACATTTAGTTTTTAAACATAATGGGCAAATGGGAGGGTGGGCGTGGGAGGGTGGGCGTGGGAGGGTGGGAGTGGAAGGGGGATTAGTTGCCCTCCAATCACTTTCGACTATTAAAAAGGGCATCAGCCCTTTGAATTTTCAATCGAATGAGCCTTTTTTGAAGTTTCTACGACAACGCCTTCTATAAAAACCTTATATGCCCCCAGGTCATAACTAAAAACCCTTGCCCCGAGGATTGTGGGGGAGTGTCCTCCTCAAAAAGGTATTTTCTATCAGGAAATCAACTACGCTGAACAAAATGGCTATCTCAAAATTTTGATTGGATGTATTTGAGGGAATGATGGGCGTGGGAGGGGGGCTAGTTGCCCTCCAATCACTTTCGACTATTAACAAGGGCACTAGCCACTCCAATTTGCAATCGAATGAGCCCTTTTTGAATTTTCTACGACAACTCCTTCGCATACGAAGTGCCAGGGTATGGAGAAAAAAAAAAAACATTGTAGGCTACCCACATCGTTCTTTACTTAGGCAGCGCTAGCGGGCTGAATATGATAAATAGCTCCTTTGAAAGTACTAAGAAAACTTTAGCGTAAAGAGCGAGGTATTGAATAGGGGGTGTACCCCTCATATACGTAATCATTTCTGTTCGTTCTAAGTTTTAATGTTGTTCCTTACTTTCAGTTGAAAAACTTGTTTTGTTTTATTTATTTAATTTCTGATCGTTTTTTAAATAATGCTGGGAAATCCGGCACCCCCTTTACAGGAAATTCCCTTCCCCTGTGAAAAATTCTTCCTTATAAATATCCTCCCACGTAACCCCCTCTCCCAGAAAAAAATCCCCCCTGAAAACGTCTGTATATTTCCCAGCAACCAATGCTATATGTAAATGATAGGAAAGTTCATAACTTGCAGTCCTTCCCCCGGGGACTGTGGGGGATTAAGTCATCCTCAAAAACATAGTTATTAGATTTTTCGACTATGCTGAACAAAATAGCCATCTCAAAATTTTGAGAGGGTGGCTTTGGGAAAAAATGAGCTTGGGAGGGGGCCTAGTTACCCTCCATTATTCGGTCACTTAAAAAGGTCACTAGAACTTTTAATTTCCGTTTGAATGAGCTCTCTTGCGATATTCTAGAGCCTCTGGGTTGATACGATCACCCCTAAAAAAACGCCAAATTAACACGCATCTGTGATCTTTCTTCTAGGATCTTTCTTCTATGTTTTTTCAGATAGGAATCAGCATCTACAGTAGGGTTATCTGATACGCTAAATCTGGTGGTGTGATTTTGATTTTCATTGAAATTCTACGACTTTTAGGGGCTGTTTCCCTCTTGTTTCGAAAATAAGGCAAATTTTTTCAGGCTCGTAACTTTTGATAGGTAAGACTAAAATCGATGGAACTTATGTATTTGAAGGCAAAGGGATGGAACGCATGTTGCAACGCTTCATGCTGACTAGGCAACGTAAATCTAGTTTAGGTTAGTTTTTGCATAACATAAACACTAAGCTGGAATGAAATATAAGCAAAATCATTTTGTTTATATTGACTGTGTCTGTTAAATCTAGGCTTATTTCCTTGGAAAATCTACCCAGAACAATTCCTTCTGGAAAAGTCCAATTTTACAAAGGGGAGATTTTCTGCGGGGGAGGGGGCATTTGAATGATAAATTGGCTTGGAAAGCTTTCCACAGTGGGCATTTTCGGGAGGGGGACATTTTCAGCCGAGTTTTACGATTTTTTTACTTTCACACACTCCCACCCCCCCCCCCCCCACAAATGAAATTACTGAGTATGTCCAAGGTTTAAAATAAGGCTGCTTTTGAGGAGACAAATATGAGAAATACCTTATTTTGGCCCAAATAATAAATTAGTAGCTGTCGTTTTGTCGCAATAAAATGTGCCCCCTTTAAAAAAAAAAAAAATAGTACCTGCGATCTGCCTTAGGAGATACTAATTTAATTTGAGCAAAGATAGTGAAAAAAGCATTCACATGATATGTTAAAATTTGTATGAATTAAAAAGGATGTATTTTCTTCCATAGTTGCACTGGCTATTTTCAAGCAGAGATAAAAAGATATTTTTTCTCTTTCTTAAACGGTACTAGGCAAATTCTTGTATCATTACTAATTTTTTTGTAAATCAGCCAAATTTTTCATTAATGTACATATCTTTGTGTATAGTTAATCGTATTCTCTTGTGGTTATGAACTCTGTAGTTCACAAATACCGCTGAAATGTGGTAAACCGAAACAACGATGAAGTCTAAAGGTACTGGAGGGTAATTACTGTTAATAACTTGTACCTACAAATTTCTTGTGATCTTTCCAGTTTGAAATCAGAACAAAAGCGTCAGTATTAATTGGATCTTGTTCAGACAGACGTGTGAAACATTTGGCACTTACGCGGGATATATAATTCAATGTTATCTTTACGAATTCATCTAAAACTCTACATAATTAAATATATGCTACTACTGCTACTATAAAAACTCACTGTAGCACCGATCCACCTAAGCCCAACACAGCTACGCTCATTCAGCCTCCATCCGATCCATTCAAAGCCTCCCTCTTTAAACAGTCTTAGGAAGTTCCAATTTCCCTTTAATTTTTCCTCCCACCTCATTTGGGTACAATTATACATAACATTATGCGTACGTTTATACATACAATTATACGTACATTATACGTAACAAATTACGTATAGTACAGAAAATGAGCAACTTTATGGGCCACTTGCGTAGAGAAAAGCCCGCTCTTAGAGTCTTCAGTCACCTCCAATTTTTACTCCTCCCGCCAATAATGGCAGCTCGGGGGTTAAGCCCTTTTAAACGGGTCTTGTTTAGCCCTTGGGAATTTAAGCAGTTGGCACTCACAAATGGGCAATTACTTTTTTCTAGCAGGGCTTGGGCTATCAGCCTTCGGTTTGATTCGATAGTAGCCAGGCTTTCAAACCTCGTGACTTGGACCTTAATTTTCACAGGAACTTCCCCTCGCATGATTTCCTTGCCTCCCTCCCTCACTTTGACCCCCCCCCGACCCCAGTTTTCCCTCCCCCCATCTGGAATTTAGTTTCTTCAAAAATCCAAAGCATCCCCAGAAACGGGTCAGTTTTCTTTAGTATATATTTACCTTTATGGTACTATATTCTGGCTCATTTTTCAGTTTTTAGTGTCATTTTTGATAGATTTTGGGAAAATTGGCTCCAAATTTGCCCCCCCCCCAGGATTTTGATGAAGTTGTGCCACTGCAAACAACACTTGAGAAGACAGTTTAAACAAATTGATTTAAGTCATTTTACTGGAAGGATGGGAAATAAACGTAATTTTCCTAAAAATGTCTCATAACGGTTTTTGAATTAGCGTGGTCGATCTGTTCAGTTTGTGGTAAACAAAGCGTTCTGTCGTAGCAAAATACTGAGAGAAATCAAAACAGTGAAAAAAACCCTTGATAAATTTTTAGCTTTCCTGTGTCGTTAATGCATCAAAAATATTTTCACAAGAAAACTTGTTATAATTTCTTTTTTCTATGACAAAGTAGCAAATCTTTGTTGCTAACAAATAAGAAGTTTTCCTTTAAAATAACAGGTTTTCCTTTACTTTCATTAATTATCAACTATCACCCGTCTTTTGAAGGCAAGCCTTTTGCAATTTGAATACAATATAAACAGCCAAATAATAACACCAACGTAAAAAAAAGAATTTGTAAACTGGGATTTGTGAAAGTAACAATGTAGAACCACGATAGGAAGGCCGTGAACTGGGGCAGAGGGAAAACACGGTTTAAAGGCTCTGTTAAGGCCTATTCACAATAAGATTTAACGGTACTGGTGCATTATGCGGGCACCGCGAAGAAGTTAAGTTTGGTTAATGCTAATGAAATAAAATAAGATGAACATATAATAGTTTAGAAACAAATTTGGGCTATATATTTGCACATTATGGGGGGTGGATGGGTAAAGTATAGCAAATATTGAATACGTAACCCAACCTAACCTAGGTACCTTTTCCCCCCTAAACCCCAAAAAACAATAGTTTAAATATTGTAACTCATTAAGAAACCACGGCTTTGTAATCATTTATCCATAGCGGTCTCTTGCAAATAGCCCGTTTGATGGGTTTCGTGACTAGTTTCCTTGATACAGTCTATAGCGGTGGGCCCGCAAATGTACCAGTACAGATTTAACTAATATCGAAATTTAACTAGCGTTCATTTGAGCCAATAAGATTCTTTACAGAATTTTTTGACCTTCTTAGCTAATCTTGGTATTAGTGAAATTTCATTGTAAATGGAGCATTGCATACATTTAGCCGGAGGGGCTGAGGAATATCAATACTTTTGGCAGTCCAATATGACCTATAAATTTGCGTCAGTAGACAGATTAACGCAAAAGATAAAAATGCGCTCCTTAGTGTGAATCCTTATTTGTGTGATTACACACCATAAACCGTTTCAATGGTGCTAGAAGTTCATTAACTTACCGGATCCTCGTATGCAAAATTCATGAAAGATCTCTTAGAAGCGCGTAATTGACTTTTACTCTGTCTCCAAGACATATTCCGAATGCTGTTCCTAATTCCCGACTCACTGCCAGGCTGACAACGACGTGCGAAAGTTGCACGGTTCTGTCGACGTCGAACAACCAATAGAAAAACAAGGAAAGATAGAAGCAGTAGTCCAAAGATGACTGCTACAGTAATCCCAGCGATCATTCCTGTAGCTGGTACATGGTGGCGGGGGTTTGCAGCAAGAGATTCTGGGCTCGGCCGTACGGATTCTTCCAATGAAATCTGAAAGTAAGAATAAATTTAGCCGGGTATTATCAGTTTAGTTTATCAGTAAATACAACTACTACCACTAACAACAACTGATTGCAGCACAAGCCCACCTGAGGATGACACAGCTGCTCACACTTCTCCTCCATCCCAATCTATTCCGAGCTCCGCTCCTTACCGCTTCCCAAGAAGGTCCATTTTCCTTTAAATCATTTCTTACGAACTCTCCGCAACCCATTCGAGGCCAACCAGCTTTTCATTTGGATGGATGGCCGAAAATGACAATTTTTGACAATTTGTTATCCTTAATCCGCAAAAAAATGTCCTAGCTATGTCATCCTTTCTCTCATTACAGCCCTAGAAAACGGGATAGAACTACATTTTTAATACAGCTTATTGTTTAAGATACCATTCCTGAATCAGTGTCAGATGGCAATTTTTTATCAGTGAGACGGGTACCTAAATCATCAACAGATAATTTCTCTAGAAAAAAATCAAGCCAATTCTCCTCTGTCTTCCGTATCGCCCACGTTTCAGAACCATCCTTGAACTTGACCACTGTCACCAGACCCATGCATTAGTAAACATCTGATGTGAAAAGGAAACTCCCATTAAATCTCACTAATAAAGAGGTAGCGTAATCAACGCCCAAATTATACAGAAAGCTGAATTTTAGAAACTAAAAGAAACAAAAAGTAAAAGAAAACAAGAGGAGCTATTTATGTAATAAAGAGGTAGCGTAATCAACGCAACCAAATTATACAGAAAGCTGAATTTTAGAAACCAAAAGAAACAAAAAGTAAAAGAAAACAAGAGGAACTATTTATGTAATAAAGAGGTAGCGTAATCAACGCAACCAAATTATACAGAAAGCTGAAATTTAGAAACTAAAAGAAACAAAAAGTAAAAGAAAACAAGAGGAACTATTTATGTAATAAAGAGGTAGCGTAATCAACGCAACCAAATTATACAGAAAGCTGAATTTTAGAAACTAAAAGGAACAAAAAGTAAAAGAAAACAAGAGGAACTATTTATGTAATAAAGAGGTAGCGTAATCAACGCAACCAAATTATACAGAAAGCTGAATTTTAGAAACTAAAAGAAACAAAAAGTAAAAGAAAACAAGAGGAACTATTTATGTAATAAAGAGGTAGCATAATCAACGCAACCAAATTATACAGAAAGCTGAATTTTAGAAACTAAAAGAAACAAAAGTAAAAGAAAACAAGAGGAGCTATTTATGTAATAAAGAGGTAGCGTAATCAACGCAACCAAATTATACACAAAGCTGAATTTTAGAAACTAAAAGAAACAAAAAGTAAAAGAAAACAAGAGGAACTATTTATGTAATAAAGAGGTAGCGTAATCAACGCAACCAAATTATACAGAAAGCTGAATTTTAGAAACTAAAAGAAACAAAAAGTAAAAGAAAACAAGAGGAACTATTTATGTAATAAAGAGGTAGCGTAATCAACGCAACCAAATTATACAGAAAGCTGAATTTTAGAAACTAAAAGAAACAAAAAGTAAAAAAAAAAACAAGAGGAACTATTTATGTAATAAAGAGGTAGCGTAATCAACGCAACCAAATTATACAGAAAGCTGAATTTTAGAAACAAAAAGTAAAAGAAAACAAGAGGAACTATTTATGTAATAAAGAGGTAGCGTAATCAACGCAACCAAATTATACAGAAAGCTGAATTTTAGAAACTAAAAGAAACAAAAAGTAAAAGAAAACAAGAGGAACTATTTATGTAATAAAGAGGTAGCGTAATCAACGCAACCAAATTATACACAAAGCTGAATTTTAGAAACTAAAAGAAACAAAAAGTAAAAGAAAACAAGAGGAACTATTTATGTAATAAAGAGGTAGCGTAATCAACGCAACCAAATTATACAGAAAGCTGAATTTTAGAAACTAAAAGAAACAAAAAGTAAAAGAAAACAAGAGGAACTATTTATGTAATAAAGAGGTAGCGTAATCAACGCAACCAAATTATACAGAAAGCTGAATTTTAGAAACTAAAAGAAACAAAAAGTAAAAGAAAACAAGAGGAACTATTTATGTAACAAAGAGGTAGCGTAATCAACGCAATCAAATTATACAGAAAGCTGAATTTTAGAAACTAAAAGAAACAAAAAGTAAAAAAAAAACAAGAGGAACTATTTATGTAATAAAGAGGTAGCGCAATCAACGCAACCAAATTATACAGAAAGCTGAATTTTAGAAACTAAAAGAAACAAAAAGTAAAAGAAAACAAGAGGAACTATTTATGTAATAAAGAGGTAGCGTAATCAACGCCCAAATTATACAGAAAGCTGAATTTTAGAAACTAAAAGAAACAAAAAGTAAAAAAAAAAACAAGAGGAACTATTTATGTAATAAAGAGGTAGCGTAATCAACGCAACCAAATTATACAGAAAGCTGAATTTTAGAAACCAAAAGAAACAAAAAGTAAAAGAAAACAAGAGGAACTATTTATGTAATAAAGAGGTAGCGTAATCAACGCAACCAAATTATACAGAAAGCTGAATTTTAGAAACTAAAAGAAACAAAAAGTAAAAGAAAACAAGAGGAACTATTTATGTAATAAAGAGGTAGCGTAATCAACGCAACCAAATTATACAGAAAGCTGAATTTTAGAAACTAAAAGGAACAAAAAGTAAAAGAAAACAAGAGGAACTATTTATGTAATAAAGAGGTAGCGTAATCAACGCAACCAAATTATACAGAAAGCTGAATTTTAGAAACTAAAAGAAACAAAAAGTAAAAGAAAACAAGAGGAACTATTTATGTAATAAAGAGGTAGCATAATCAACGCAACCAAATTATACAGAAAGCTGAATTTTAGAAACTAAAAGAAACAAAAAGTAAAAGAAAACAAGAGGAGCTATTTATGTAATAAAGAGGTAGCGTAATCAACGCAACCAAATTATACACAAAGCTGAATTTTAGAAACTAAAAGAAACAAAAAGTAAAAGAAAACAAGAGGAACTATTTATGTAATAAAGAGGTAGCGTAATCAACGCAACCAAATTATACAGAAAGCTGAATTTTAGAAACTAAAAGAAACAAAAAGTAAAAGAAAACAAGAGGAACTATTTATGTAATAAAGAGGTAGCGTAATCAACGCAACCAAATTATACAGAAAGCTGAATTTTAGAAACTAAAAGAAACAAAAAGTAAAAGAAAACAAGAGGAACTATTTATGTGACAAAGAGGTAGCGTAATCAACGCAATCAAATTATACAGAAAGCTGAATTTTAGAAACTAAAAGAAACAAAAAGTAAAAAAAAAACAAGAGGAACTATTTATGTAATAAAGAGGTAGCGTAATCAACGCAACCAAATTATACAGAAAGCTGAATTTTAGAAACTAAAAGAAACAAAAAGTAAAAGAAAACAAGAGGAACTATTTATGTAATAAAGAGGTAGCGTAATCAACGCAACCAAATTATACAGAAAGCTGAATTTTAGAAACTAAAAGAAACAAAAAGTAAAAGAAAACAAGAGGAACTATTTATGTAATAAAGAGGTAGCGTAACCAACGCAACCAAATTATACACAAAGCTGAATTTTAGAAACTAAAAGAAACAAAAAGTAAAAGAAAACAAGAGGAACTATTTATGTAATAAAGAGGGAGCGTAATCAACGCAACCAAATTATACAGAAAGCTGAATTTTAGAAACTAAAAGAAACAAAAAGTAAAAGAAAACAAGAGCAACTATTTATGTAATAAAGAGGTAGCGTAATCAACACAACCAAATTATACAGAAAGCTGAATTTTAGAAACTAAAAGAAACAAAAAGTAAAAGAAAACAAGAGGAACTATTTATGTAACAAAGAGGTAGCGTAATCAACGCAATCAAATTATACAGAAAGCTGAATTTTAGAAACTAAAAGAAACAAAAAGTAAAAAAAAAAACAAGAGGAACTATTTATGTAATAAAGAGGTAGCGTAATCAACGCAACCAAATTATACAGAAAGCTGAATTTTAGAAACTAAAAGAAACAAAAAGTAAAAGAAAACAAGAGGAACTATTTATGTAATAAAGAGGTAGCGTAATCAACGCAACCAAATTATACAGAAAGCTGAATTTTAGAAACTAAAAGAAACAAAAAGGAAAAGAAAACAAGAGGAACTATTTATGTAATAAAGAGGTAGCGTAATCAACGCAACCAAATTATACAGAAAGCTGAATTTTAGAAACTAAAAGAAACAAAAAGTAAAAAAAAAACAAGAGGAACTATTTATGTAATAAAGAGGTAGCGTAATCAACGCAACCAAATTATACAGAAAGCTGAATTTTAGAAACTAAAAGAAACAAAAAGTAAAAGAAAACAAGAGGAACTATTTATGTAATAAAGAGGTAGCGTAATCAACGCAACCAAATTATACAGAAAGCTGAATTTTAGAAACTAAAAGAAACAAAAAGTAAAAGAAAACAAGAGGAACTATTTATGTAATAAAGAGGTAGCGTAATCAACGCAACCAAATTATACAGAAAGCTGAATTTTAGAAATTAAAAGAAACAAAAAGTAAAAGAAAACAAGAGGAACTATTTATGTAATAAAGAGGTAGCGTAATCAACGCAACCAAATTATACAGAAAGCTGAATTTTAGAAACTAAAAGAAACAAAAAGTAAAAGAAAACAAGAGGAACTATTTATGTAATAAAGAGGTAGCGAAATCAACGCAACCAAATTATACAGAAATCTGAATTTTAAAAGCTAAAAAAAACAAAAAGTAAAAGAAAACAAGAGGAACTATTTATGTAATAAAGAGGTAGCGTAATCAACGCAACCAAATTATACAGAAAGCTGAATTTTAGAAACTAAAAGAAACAAAAAGTAAAAAAAAACAAGAGGAAATATTTATTGTGCTACGTGATTTGGTGCTCCTACTAAATTACTAAGAGATTTAGCTATCAGATCAACATGTGCAACTGAATAAAATTGTAAAGCTAAAAATGAAAATCTTTAAAAACTGAATGAAATTAAAGTGAAAATTTCAATAAAAGGAAAAAAAAATCCTTGTTTCAATGCAAAACCCTTGTAGGTTAAAATACATGAAGTAAACAGACACAAAGCACTAGATTTGCATTGCTAGGGAAGCGAGCTGTACAATTCCTGAATCAGTGTCAGATGGCAATTTTTTTTCACTTGGCAGTTTTTTTTTAAACGCGTTTTTAACTTTTAGTTACTATGGGCTGTGGTTCGCTCTCTACTAGGTTGCAGTTACCGCTGCAACCATGACTATGTGTGATAAAACTGAAATAAAAGAAAAATGAAACGTTGAACTCAACTAGAGCCCTGGTTGCGATGTTCAACGGCCTTGAATTTCTCGATTGACGTCTGTTTGACACCAAATTTCCCCCCACCGAATTTAAAGCGGATGCGGACTCTTTAGTACGAAGGTTAGGTGGAACACAAAAGTGTTGGACGCCTCTAAAATCCTCCTGCTTTGTTACCCTGACCCAAAATTACTCGGCTCATACATTCCAAGCGGACTAGAATTTGGAGAAGGAGAATACGCCTCAGTAAATCATCAGTATCATAACCTTTTGGTGTACAAAAAAAGCGTGGCTTAGGCCTATCTTCTAGGGCAGTGGTTCTCAAACTGTGGTACGCATACCTCTTGGGGGTACGCAATAATTTTTAGGGGGTACGCGGCCGGCCAACAAAATAATAAAACAACCCTTTAACTCTAGGACTTACAATTTTATTTAGTTTTTTGCTACAGCTTACTTAGTACCGGTAACTGAGAAGGGGCACCTAAAATGTTTGTGGGTAAAAAAGGGGTACAGTGTCTAAATAAGGTTGAGAACCACTGTTCTAGGAATGTAATTCTTGAAAGATTAAAATTTTTACGTTTGCAATTGAGTGCAAATTGTCTGATAACTGATGCTTTACCCTTTTCCCGCTATTCATTTAATTTTAGATTTTCCACATAAGTGCAAATCTAGTGAGCATAAACTTGTGGGAATTTTTTGCTAAATCTATGGCAAGGGATGTAGCAGGGGAATTAATAAAACTGCGTGCTCTTGAATTAGTGGTTCTTAGTTTTATGGGTTTTTAAAGTATTAAGGAAAAGAAAAATCAAATTTTTGCGTCATTTTTTAGGATTTTTTTTTTTTGGGGGGGGGGGGGGTCCCTTATATAATAATATATAGGATGGTTTATGTTCGTTTTAATATTTGACGTCACCAATGCAGTCATTCGTGTTATTTTTATTTAAGTTTTTATATGGGGCTAGATTTCCTTGTGAGTGCATCCAGATTGACAAAATTCCGTAAGGGCGTCCACTTTCAGAAATCATGTACAATAGTTGGTGCGCTCCACCAAAATCTTTTCAAGCGTGGCGAAACTAGCAGAAAGGCTCTAATGACTCCCACGAGTACATAATTTGGTTATCAAAAGAATGTATCTTCTCAAGGTCAATCGGGGGGCTGTTTCTAAGTGTATTGACTCCGGGGCTAAGTGACGTCAGATTATTGATCCAATAATGAGACACATGTCTCTTTCTAAGCCAATACTACGAGTACATAACTTATTCAAGGATTATCGATCCACGAAGGGGAGAGAATTTCTGAGAAATTGATTTGCATAATCGGTGGGAATGTATTGATCTACGAAAGGGGAATTAGAAATGACATCACTTGTTTCCTAGGAATTATACGGGATTCTAAAGAGATAGAAATTCTATTTTTAAATACGGCTTCTCAGTTCATTAGAATTAGCGATAAAATTAATATTCTATTGAAACCATAATAGTGTAGCTAGGAGCATCTATGAGATAAAGAGATTAACACGGGAAAGGGTTTCCTAGGAATTTCAAATGTGAAAGCGCAGGGATGCCAAAACAAAAGGAACACGCAGAAATTACGTTTAAGGGGATTATTTGGGCGAAACCGTTTGAGACATTTTAGAAGATGATTTAAGCGAAACCGTTTGAGGCATTTTAGAAGATGATTTTAGAAGATGATTTGAGGGTGAAACTCTGTGGTCATTATAATACACAAGTTCCATTTGAACAGTCTTGTGAGGTCCCCTACCCCAACCCCAAAGGACCCCAACCCCCCTACCCCAACCCCGAAGGAACCCCCGGCCCCCAATGGCCCCCCGGGACCCTGGGCCCCAAATGGCCCCCAGGACCCCAAAGGCCCCCCGGGACCCCAAAGAGCCCCCCCACCCAACTTTTTTGCCCCCCAATTTTTAATACTCTTTTTTTGCACACTTGAGACAGAGAAGGGCCCCCCACATTTCAAAAGGCTATATTATATCTTTTCAGAACAAGTTCTTTTCTTAATGTCCTTTCTTAAACCAATTTTACAACTTGAAGTACTCATCCTTTTCACCCACAACTTTACTTTACGACTTTTTTGCATACTCCAACATCAAGCAATACTTTTCAAAAGGCTTTATTATATCTTTTCAGAACAAGTTCTTTTCTTAATGTCCTTTCCTAAACCAATTTTACAACTTGAAGTACTAATCTTTTTCACCCACAACTTTACTTTACGACTTTTTTGCATACTCCAACATCAAGCAATACTTTTAAAAAGGTTTTGTTATATCTTTTCAGAACAAGTTCTTTTCTTAATGTCCTTTCCTAAACCAATTTTACAACTTGAAGTACTCATCTTTTTCACCCACAACTTTACTTTACGACTTTTTTGCATACTCCAACATCAAGTAATACTTTTCAAAAGGCTTTATTATATCTTTTCAGAACAAGTTCTTTTCTTAATGTCCTTTCCTAAACCAATTTTACAACTTGAAGTACTAATCTTTTTCACCCACAACTTTACTTTACGACTTTTTTGCATACTCCAACATCAAGCAATACTTTTAAAAAGGCTTTATTATATCTTTTCAGAACAAGTTCTTTTCTTAATGTCCTTTCCTAAACCAATTTTACAACTTAAAGTACTCATCTTTTTCACCCACAACTTTACTTTACGACTTTTTTGCATACTCCAACATCAAGTAATACTTTTCAAAAGGCTTTATTATATCTTTTCAGAACAAGTTCTTTTCTTAATGTCCTTTCCTAAGCCAATTTTACAACTTGGAGTACTCATCCTTTTCACCCACAACTTTACCTTACGACTTTTCGAATACCCCAACGCCAAGCAGTACTTTTCAAAAGGCTTTTTATATTATTTCAGAACAAGTTCTTTACGCAATGTCCCACCTAAACCAATTTTACAACTTGAAGTACTCATCCTTTTCACCCACAACTTTACTTTATGGCTTTTTGAATATCCCAACACCAAGCAATACTTTCAAAAGGTTTTTTATATCTTTTCAGAACAAAAATCCAATATTATTAATAAAATCACATGTATTTTAAATGTGTGCATCAAAGTAACAACAATCTTCTTTAATACCACCAAATGTTTACTGAACACACACAATTTTCTCTTAGAAATAATATTTTTCATCAGTGATAACACTTTTTCTGTTCGAACTAGCAAGTTTTCTGTCAAAGATACCAAATTTTTTCTTAGAAGTAACATTTTTTGACTGTGATAACAACTTTTCTGTCAGAAGTAGCAAGTTCTGCTTAACAATAACAAACCTTCTCATCAAAGTAACGACATTTTACCTTAAAACTAACATACTTTTACTGAACACACACAAATTTCTCTTTGAAATAATATTTTTCATCAGTAATAACACTTTTTCTGTTCGAACTAGCAAGTTTTTTCCAAAGATACAACATTTTTTCTTAGAAGTAACATTTTTTTTACTGTGATAACAACTTTTCTGTCAGAAGTAGCAAGTTCTGCTTAACACTAACAAACATTCCCATCAAAGTAACAACATTTTACCTTAATACTAACATACTTTTACTGAACATACACACAAATTTCTCTTAGAAATAATATTTTTCATCAGTGATGACACTTTCTGTTCGAACTAGCAAGTTTTCTACCAAAGATACCAAATTTTTTCTTAGAAGTAACATTTTTTGATTGTGATAACAACTTTTCTGTCAGAAGTAGCAAGTTCTGCTTAACACTAACAAACCTTCTCATCAAAGTAACAATATTTTACCTTAAAACTAACTTACTTTTAATGAACACACACAAATTTCTCTTAGAAATAATATTTTTCATCAGTGATAACACTTTTTGGTTCGAACTAGCAAGTTTTCTGTCAAAGATACCAAATTTTTTCTTAGAAGTAACATTTTTTTGATTGTGATAACAACTTTTCTGCCAGAAGTAGCAAGTTTTGCTTAACACTAACAAACCTTCTCATCAAAGTAACGACATTTTACCTTAAAACTAACTTACTTTTACTGAACACACACAAATTTCTCTTAGAAATAATATTTTTCGTCAGTGATAACACTTTTTCTGTTCGAACTAGCAAGTTTTCTACGAAAGGTACCAATTTTTTTTTAGAAGTAATTTTTTTTTTTGGTAACTTTTTTCAAAGTTACCAAATTTTTTCTTAGAAGTAACAATTTTTTGATTGTGATAACAACTTTTCTGCCAGAAGTAGCAAGTTTTGCTTAACACTAACAAACCTTCTCATCAAAGTAACGATATTTTACCTTAAAACTAACATACTTTTACTGAACACACACAAATTTCTCTTAGAAATAATATTTTTCATCAGTGATAACACTTTTTATCTTCGAACTAGCAAGTTTTCTACCAAATTTTCCACTTCAGTTTAGATTTTTCTCAAAGAGATGAAAAACTTTAAAATAATGTTCCAAATTTTTCAGAGAAGATAGAAAAGTTCAAGTTCACTTCTGAATTTTACCAAAGAACACAATTCAATTCTAATTTCTCCAGAGAAAATGCAAATCTTCCACTCCCTTTTTAAGTTCACCAAGAAATAAAGAAATTTAAAGTTCTGTTCTAAATTTTTCCGTAGTAGATAGAAAAAGCTATACCATAGTTGTGAATATTTGCTATGAAGATAAAAAGTTCTACTTCAGTTTTAAATTTTCTCAACGAGGTGAAGAAAAGTTCAACTTTGATTCTGAATTTTCTCAATGAAAAGAAATAAGTTATTGATCAATTCTATTTTTCCAAAATAATATAAAAATTTTCCACTTCAATTCAGATTTTTCTCAAAGAGATGAAAAAATTTAAAATAATGTTCCAAATTTTTCATAGAAGATAGAAAAGTTCAAGTTCTCTTCTGAATTTTACCAAAGAACACACTTCAATTCTAATTTCACCAGAGAAGATTAAAAGCTTCCACTTCAGTTCTTATTTCCCCAAAGACACAAAAATTAAAGTTCCATTTTAAATTTTACCATAGAAGATAGAAAAAGTTATACCTTAGATGCGAATACTTACCTTGAAGATAAAAAGTTCCACTTTAATTCTAAATTTTGTCAATGAAAAGAAATAATTTATTGTTCAATTCTATTTTTCCAAATAATATAAAAATTTTCCACTTCAGATTTTTCTCAAAGAGATGAAAAAATTTAAAATAATGTTCCAAACTTTTCATAGAAGATAGAAAATTTCAAGTTCTCTTCTGAATTTCACCAAAGAACATAATTCAATTCTAATTTCTCCAGAGAAAATAAAATTCTTCCACTTCAGTTTTACGTTCACCAAGACATAAAGAAATTTAAAGTTCTATTCTAAATTTTTCCCTAGTAGATAGAAAAAGCTATACCATAGTTGTGAATATTTTCCCGGAAGATAAAAAGTTCTAATTCAATTTTAAATTTTCTCAATGAAAAAGAAATAATTTATTGATCAATTCTATTTTTCCAAAATAATATAAATATTTTACACTTCAGTTAAGATTTTTCTCAAAGAGATGAAAAAATTTAAAATAATGTTCCAAGTTTTTCATAGAAGATAGAAAAGTTCAAGTTCTCTTCTAAATTTTACCAAAGAACACAATTCAATTCTAATTTCTCCAGAGAAAATGCAAATCTTCCACTTCAGTTTTAAGTTCACCAAGACATAAAGAAATTTAAAGTTCTGTTCTAAATTTTTCCGTAGTAGATAGAAAAAGCTATACCATAGTTGTGAATATTTTCCCGGAAGATAAAAAGTTCTACTTTAATTCTAAATTTTCTCAATGAAAAAGAAATAAGTTATTGTTCAATTCTATTTTTCCAAAATAATATAAAAATTTTCCACTTCAGTTCAGATTTTTCCCGAAGAGATGAAAAAATTTAAAATAATGTTCCAAACTTTTCATAGAAGATAGAAAAGTTCAAGTTCTCTTCTGAATTTTACCAAAGAACAAACTTCAATTCTAATTTCTCCAGAGAAAATAAAAAGCTTCCACTTCAGTTCTTATTTCCCCAAGACACAAAAATTAAAGTTCCATTCTAAATTTTACCGTAGAAGATAGAAAAAGTTATACCTTAGATGCGAATACTTACCTTGAAGATAAAAAGTTCCACTTTAATTCTAAATTTTCTCAATGAAAAAGAAATAAGTTATTGTTCAATTCTATTTTTCAAAATAATATAAAAATTTTCCACTTCAGTTCAGATTTTTCTAAAAGAGATGAAAAAATTTAAAATAATGTTCCAAATTTTTCATAGAAGATAGAAAAGTTCAAGTTGACTTCTGAATTTAGCGACGAAGACCACACTGCCTTTCCGTAACAAACAATAAAAGTACGAAGAATAATAGGGAAATCTTTTTGCAAGACAGTGCAGATAATTTGAATGAATATTTCGGCCCTATGTCCAAGGGCCGTCCTCAGCAAGACAAAAATATATGAAAGAAAAAAGACTCACAACATGCAACCAATAAAACCAAAAATTAAAAATTTTTCAAAGCAGTCCTAGCATCCTTACTTCAGCGAAGTTCAACCAGGACTGATTAAAAGTAAGGTAAAACAAGGCGATTCAATGAGATGAAAGTAAAATAATTTAAAAAAACACGTTCTTATTGCTAATCCAGCTTTTTTGGCAGCTAACCTCAAAGGTCTTTTTGTGACCGGTTCTGTGTTAATATCTATCGGTTTTTTAAAATAATTTGTAAGATCATTTTTAATTAAATTTGTGTATAGAGCATTTAGTGTATATTCCCCCAAGTCCCTATTTAAGGAAATATTATTATTAATCTTAATTCTGATTTCAATTGATTCTTGGACTACCTGCTTTATGCCTAGGTCATGGCTAATAAGGGCAGATTCATCAAAAAGTAATATTGTGGCTAGGATTTTCAAAAATATGGCTGCCTAATGCAGAATCAGATGAAACAACGGAAATACTTGAATTTAGAGCTTTGACTATATCATCTTTATGCTGTTGTATGCGCTTTTCTATATTCTGGTGTGTTCTAATACCATGTGATTGTGACAAATATTATGTAGATAGAACACACCAGAATTTAGAAAAGCGCAGAGAACAGCATAAAGATGATATAGTCAAAGCTCTAAATTCTAGTATTTCCGTTGTTTCATCTGATTCTGCATTAGGCAGCCATATTTTTGAAAATCCTAGCCACAATATACTTTTTGATGAATCTGCCCTTATTAGCAATGACCTAGGCATAAAGCAGGTAGTCCGAGAATCAAGTGAAATCAGAATTAAGATTAATAATAATATTTCCTTAAATAGGGACTTGGGGGAATATACACTAAATGCTCTATACACAAATTTAATTAAAAATGATCTTACAAATTATTTTAAAAAACCGATAGATATTAACACAGAACCGGTCACAAAAAGACCTTTGAGGTTAGCTGCCAAAAAAGCTGGATTAGCAATAAGAACGTGTTTTTAAATTATTTTTCTTTCATCTCATTGAATCGCCTTGTTTTACCTTACTTTTAATCAGTCCTGGTTGAACTTCGCTGAAGTAAGGATGCTAGGACTGATTTGAAAAATTTTTAATTTTTGGTTTTATTGGTTGCATGTTGTTGTGAGTCTTTTTTCTTTCATATATTTTTGTCCTGCTGAGGACGGCCCTTGGACATAGGGCCGAAATATTCATTCAAATTATCTCCACTGTCTTGCAAAAAGATTTCCCTATTGTTCTTCGTAATTTTGTTGTTTACTTCTGAATTTTACCAAAGAACAAAATTTAATTCTAATTTCTCCAGAGAAAATAAAAATCTTCGACTTCAGTTCTTTATTTCACAAAGACATAAAGAAATTTAAAGTTCTATTCTAAATTTTTCGGTGGAAGATAGAAAAAATAATACCATAGTTGTGAATATTTTCCCGGAAGATAAAAAGTTCTAATTCAATTTTACATTTTCTCAACGAAGTGAAGAAAAGTTCAACTTCTCTTCTGAATCTCCTCAATGAAAAAGAAATAAGTTATTGATCAATTCTATTTTTCCAGGGAAAATAAAAAATTTCCACTTCAGTTCAGATCTTTCTCAAAGAGATAAAAAATTTTAAATACTGTTCCAAATTTTTCCATAGAAGATAGAAAAGTTCCACTTCGATTCTGAATTTTACCAAAGAACACACTTCAATTCTAATTTCACCAGAGAAAATAAAAAGCTTCAACTTCAGTTCTTATTTCCCCAGACATAAAAAATTAAAGTTCCATTCTAAATTTTTCCATAGAAGATAGAAAAAGTTATACTTTAGATGAGAATACTTACCTTGAAGATAAAAAGTTCCACTTTAATTCTAAATTTTCTCAATGAAGTGAAGAAAAGTTCAAGTTCTCTACTAATTTTCCCAAGAAAATAAAAAGGTTCCACTTCAACTCTGATTTTTCTTCAAGAGATGAAAAATTTGAAGTGCTGTTCTAAATTTTTCTGTAGATACTATGATTCTGAATTTTTTCCTCCAAGAAGAGAAAAGTTTCTGCTTTAATTCTATATTTTCTCAAAGAAGTGAAGAAAAGTTCAAGTTCTCTTCTGAATGTTTTCCCAGAGAAGAGAATAGGTTCCACTTTAATTATGAGTTTTCACAAGGAAGTGAAGAAAAGTTCAAGTTCTCTTCTGAATTTTCCCAAAGAAAAGAAAAAAGTGATAGTCCAATTCTAATTTTCTCCAAAGAAAATAAAAAATCTCCGAGTGAAAGGATTTTGCACGGCGATTGATTTTACATGTGGTGGTGGGGGGGGGGGGGGTTCCAGGGATGAAATTTTCAGGGGCAATTTTACCGATTTTTTTCCAGAGACGTAAGTTAACTTTTAAATTAAATTGTAGCTCCTTTGTCTTAGAGATTTACTCCTCAAATTTCTAAATTAGAAAACGTGTGCGTCGTTCTATTATTAAAGACAATCTTTCAAGCTTGTTCATCTAACCTCCAAAACCATAGGTTAGGTTAGGTATAAATAAATATTCATAAATAAATAGAAACATTTCTCCGTGTTTAAGTTAAGTTAGGTTAGGTTAGCTAGTAAACATTTCTCCACGTTTAAGTTAGGTTAGGTTAGCTTATCATGAGCGCTCATGATAAGCTAGCCTAACCTAACCTAACTTAAACGTGGAGAATCGAAGTGGAACTTTTGTATCTTCTACGAAATAATTTGGAACAGTATTTTAAATTTTTCATCTCTTTGAGAAAGATCTGAACTGAAGTGGAAATTTTTTTGGAAAAATAGAATTTATCAATAACTTATTTCTTTTTCATTGAGAAAATTCAGAAGAGAAGTTGAACTTTTCTTCACTTCGTTGAGAAAATTTAAAATTGAATTAGAACTTTTTATCTTCCGGGAAAATATTCACAACTATGGTATTACTTTTTCTATCTTCCACCGAAAAATTTAGAATAGAACTTTAAATTTCTTTATGTCTTTGTGAAATAAAGAACTTAAGTCGAAGATTTTTATTTTCTCTGGAGAAATTAGAATTGAATTATGTTCTTTGGTAAAATTCAGAAGTGAACTTGGACTTTTCTATCTTCTATGAAAAATTTGGAACATAATTTTAAATTTTTTGATCTCTTTTAGAAAAATCTGAGCTGAAGTGGAAAATTTTTATATTATATGGAAAAATAGAATTGAACAATAACTTATTTCTTTTTCATTGAGAAAATTTAGAATTAAAGTGGAACTTTTTATCTTCAAGGTAAGTATTTGCATCTAAGGTATAACTTTTTCTATCTTCTACGGTAAAATTTAGAATGGAACTTTAATTTTTGTGTCTTGGGGAAATAAGAACTGAAGTGGAAGCTTTTTATTTTCTCTGGAGAAATTAGAATTGAAGTGTGTTCTTTGGTAAAATTCAGAAGAGAACTTGAACTTTTCTATCTTCTATGAAAAATTTGGAACATTATTTTAAATTTTTTCATCTCTTTGGGAAAAATCTGAACTGAAGTGGAAAATTTTTATATTATTTTGGAAAAATAGAATTGAACAATAACTTATTTCTTTTTCATTGAGAAAATTAGGAATTAAAGTGGAACTTTTTATCTTCCGGGAAAATATTCACAACTATGGTATAGCTTTTTCTATCTACTACGGAAAATTTTAGAACAGAACTTTAAATTTCCTTATGTCTTGGTGAACTTAAAACTGAAGTGGAAGATTTGCATTTTCTCTGGAGAAATTATAAATTGAATTGTGTTCTTTGGTAAAATTCAGAAGACAACTTGAACTTTTCTACCTTCTATGAAAAATTTGGAACATTATTTTAAATTTTTTCATCTCTTTGAGAAAAATCTGAACTGAAGTGGAAACTTTGCTATCTTTGGTCGAAAACTTGCTATTTCGAAGAGAAAAAGTGTTATGACTGATGAAAAATATTATTTCTAAGAGAAATTTGTGTGTGTTCAGTAAAAGTATGTTAGTTTTAAGGCAAAATATTGTTACTTTGATGAGAAGGTTTGTTAGTGTTAAGCAAAACTTACTACTTCTGACAGAAAAGTTGCTATCACAATCAAAAATTGTTACTTCTAAGAAAAAATTTGGTAACTTTGGTAGAAAAGTTGCTAGTTCGAACAGAAAAAGTGTTATCACTGATGAAAAATATTATTTCTAAGAGAAATTTGTGTGTGTTCAATAAAAGTATGTTGGTTTTAAGGTAAAACGTCGTTACTTTGATGAGAATGTTTGTTAGTGTTAAGCAAAACTTGCTACTTTTGACAGAAAAGTTGTTATCACAGTCAAAAAATGTTACTTCTAAAAAAAATTGGTATCTTTGGTAGAAAAATTGCTAGTTCGAACACAAAAAGTGTTATCACTGACGAAAAATATTATTTCTAAGAGAAATTTGTGTGTGTTCAGTAAAAGTAAGTTAGTTTTAAGGTAAAATGTAGTTACTTTGATGAGAAGGTTTGTTAGTGTTAAGCAAAACTTGCTACTTCTGACAGAAAAGTTGTTATCACAATCAAAAAATGTTACTTCTAAGAAAAAATTTGGTATCTTTGACAGAAAACTTGCTAGTTCGAACCGAAAAAGTGTTATCACTGATGAAAAATATTATTTCTAAGAGAAATTTGTGTGTGTTCAGTAAAAGTAAGTTAGTTTTAAGGTAAAATGTCGTTACTTTGATGAGAAGGTTTGTTAGTGTTAAACAGAACTTGCTACTTCTGACAGAAAAGTTGTTATCACAATCAAATAATGTTACTTCTAAGAAAAAATTTGGTATCTTTGGTAGAAAACTTGCTAGTTCGAACAGAAAAAGTGTTATCACTGATGAAAAATATTATTTCTAAGAGGAATTTTGTGTGTGTTCAGTAAAAGTATGTTAGTATTACGGTAAAACGTCGATACTTTGATGAGAATGTTTGTTAGTGTTAAGCAAAACTTGCTACTTCTGACAGAAAAGTTGTTATCACAGTCAAAAAAATGTTACTTCTAAGAAAAAATTTGGTATCTTTGGTAGAAAACTTGCTAGTTCGAACAGAAAAAGTGTTATCACTGATGAAAAATATTATTTCAAAGAGAAATTTGTGTGTGTTCAGTAAAAGTATGTTAGTTTTAAGGTAAAATGTCGTTACTTTGATGAGAAGGTTTGTTAGTGTTAAGCAAAACTTGCTACTTCTGACAGAAAAGTTGTTATCACAGTAAAAAAATGTTACTTCTAAGAAAAAATTTGGTATCTTTGACAGAAAACTTGCTAGTTCGAACAGAAAAAGTGTTATCATTGATGAAAAATATTATTTCTAAGAGAAAATTGTGTGTGTTCAGTAAACATTTGGTGGTATTAAAGAAGATTGTTGTTACTTTGATGCACACATTTAAAATATATGTGATTTTATTAATAATATTTGATTTTTGTTCTGAAAAGATATAAAAAAAGGCTTTTGAAAATATTGCTTTGTGATGGGATATTCAAAAAGCCATAAAGTAAAGTTTTGGGTGAAAAGGATGAGTACTTCAAGTTGTACAATTGGTTTAGGAGGGACATTGCGTAAAGAACTTGTTCTGAAATAATATAAAAAAGCCTTTTGAAAAGCACTGCTTGGCGTTGGGGTATTCAAAAAGTCGTAAGGTAAAGTTGTGGGTGAAAAGGATGAGTACTTCAAGTTGTAAAATTGGTTTAGGAAAGGACATTAAGAAAAGAACTTGTTCTGAAAAGATATAATAAAGCCTTTTGAAAAGTATTGCTTGATGTTGGAGTATGTAAAAAAAAGTCGTAAAGTAAAGTTGTGGGTGAAAAGGATGAGTACTTCAAGTTGTAAAATTGGTTTAGGAAAGGACATTGAGAAAAGAACTTGTTCTGAAAAGATATAATAAAGCCTTTTGAAAAGTATTGCTTGATGTTGGAGTATGCAAAAAAGTCGTAAAGTAAAGTTGTGGGTGAAAAAGATGAGTACTTCAAGTTGTAAAATTGGTTTAGGAAAGGATATTAAGAAAAGAACTTGTTCAGAAAAAAAAATAATAAAGCCTTTTGAAAAGTATTGCTTGATGTTGGAGTATGTAAAAAAAAGTCGTAAAGTAAAGTTGTGGGTGAAAAGGATGAGTACTTCAAGTTGTAAAATTGGTTTAGGAAAGGACATTAAGAAAAGAACTTGTTCTGAAAAGATATAATAAAGCCTTTTGAAAAGTATTGCTTGATGTTGGAGTATGCAAAAAAGTCGTAAAGTAAAGTTTTGGGTGAAAAAGATGAGTACTTCAAGTTGTAAAATTGGTTTAGGAAAGGACATTAAGAAAAGAACTTGTTCTGAAAAGATATAATAAAGCCTTTTGAAGTGTGGGGGGCCCTTCTCTATCTCAAGTGTGCAAAAAAAGTATTATAAAATGGGGGGCAAAAATTTAGGGGGGGTCTCTTTGGGGTCCCGGGGGCCATTGGGGAGACGGAGGGCCTTTGGGGTCCCGGGGGGGGGGGGGGCATTGGGGGCCCAGAGCGCCCGGGGGGCATTGGGGGCCCGGGGGGCCTTTGGGGACTGGGGGTTTCTTCGGGGTTGGGGTAGGGGGTCGGGGTCCTTTGGGGTTGGGGTAGGGAGGTTGTTGGGGTAGGGGACCTCACAAGACTGTTCAAATGGAACTTGTGTATTATAAAGACCACACAGTTTCACCCTCAAACCATCTTCTAAATCATCTTCTAAAATCATCTTCTAAAATGCCTCAAACGGTTTCGCTTAAATCATCTTCCAAAATGTCTCAAACGGTTTCGCCCAATAAATCCCTAAACGTAATTTCTGCGTGTTCCTTTTGCTTTGGCATCCCTGCGCTGTCACATTTGAAATTCCTAGGAAACCATTTCCCGCGTTAATCTCTTAATCTCATAGGTGTTCCTAGCTACACTATTATGGTTTCGATAGAATAGTAATTTTATCGCTAAGTCTAATGAACTGAGAAGCCGTATTTAAGAATAGAATTTCTATCTCTTTAGAATCCCGTATAATTCCTAGGAAACAAGTGATGTCATTTCTAATTCCCCTTTCGTAGATCAATAATTCCCCTCGATTATGCAAATAAATTCCCCTCGAGTCGATCAATACATTCCCCCACCGATTATGCAAATCAATTTCTCAGAAATTCCCTCCCCTTCGTGGATAGATAATCCTTGAATAAATTATGTACTCGTAGTATTGGCTTAGAAAGAGACATGTGTCTCATTATTGAATCAATAATCTGACGTAAATTAGCCCCGGAGTCAATACACTTAGAAACAGCCCCCCGATTGACCTTGAGAAGATACGTTCTTTTGATAACCGAATTATGTACTCGTGGGAGTCATTAGGGCCTTTCTGAAACCATGCAGCAAACGTGGTGTTCTGAGATGTACACAGGGGTATGAAATTCGGAACCCCCTTAAAAATTTGTGCAAGCCCTGGGTGACTCTGCTGGCACGCACGGGTCTCAGTCGAGAGGTGAGTTTGTGGAACTGTGTCTCCAGAAAAGCAAAGATTAGGCACGTGTCCTGGGTACCCCTGGTAGCACAGACAGATCTAAGGCAAAAGGAAGGCTGGTGGAATGCAAAGACTCAACCAAACTGCCTCAATCAAGTAGCAGCCTACTATTTTCAGAAATGCGTCATTTCTATGTGGGCGGCAACACTTTATGATAAAACCTTATTATTGCCAGAATGACTAATTTCTCTTATGGAATCTGAAACAAAAATAATTCCAAGTCGTTTCTTTATACCCGATAACGAGATGCCTTGAATGACAAATCTTCGGTCATGTACACGACGCCCAAAAGAAGTATAACTCGCCTCGGGTTTCTTATCTGCAATTTATTGAAATTTAAAGTCTAGTTCATCGCATGCCCTTTTACTCAGGCTTTACCAGTAAGCTCATTTCTAAGGCAGCAAGGGTAAGTCTTAAGAGGTTTAGAAGCACATCCCCCCCCCCTCATCATGACTTGTAAAAAGTGGGTAAAAATGAAGCGCTTGATGTTTATCTAATGACCGAAAAAAAACTCCAGCTTTCCAAAGCTAAAGACCCCCGTCCCTCATCAACAAAACAGGGCTAAATAGGGCTAACAAAGCCCATTTCGGGTTTTTTCCTATTTTTATTTATTTTTGCATCTGAACACTTCTGAAAAATTTAGTGTTCGAAACTAATTCAGTATAACAGTTCGGTACTCCTTTAGTATACCTACTCTTTAGTATACCTTTAGTATACCTACTCTTTTATATACTGCTAGTTTGGTTCATGCTAATGAAATAAAAAAGGATGACTATATAATAGTTTAGAAACAAATTTGGGCTATATATTTGCACATTAGGGGGGGGGTGAGGGGCAAAGCATAGCATATATCAAATACGTAGCCTATCCTAACTTAGGTACCTCCCCCGCCCCCCCCCCCAAAAAAAAAAAAAATCGTATACGCAATTAAAACCACGCTATACATTGTATTTCTCTACAGCCGTGTGTTGAATCATCCCGTAAAAACGGGTTTCTTCAACGCGTCTCGAGTTTCAGATATAAAAAGAGTAGGTATACTAAAGGAGTACCAACAGTTCTAATGATTAAGGGAATGAATTTGACATAGTCGACCATTCGTCAAATTCAACTGTCACGTTAAAAATTGTCAAAAGCTCTCCTTTACAAGTCAATTAAAATCGAAAATCCTCCCTTGTCAAAAATTGAGTGCACAAAGGGGGCGTGATCTACACTTAGAAAGTCTGCTGTGTGTAGTGGAACAAGTTGATTGGGGAGGCCCCTCAGATAAGATCCAATTTTCATCTGCTACCTGTAGAGCTACTTTCTAACCAAACCATATGAAAATTGATCTCATTAAGTAATTTTGAAGAATGCAACTTATTCTCGCTTAGCACGCCCTGTACCATTTTTGTCTCTTCTCACTACAGGCGATCGAACGATGAAATTCTTCAAAATGATTTTACAGGATCAATATTCGCATGCTTTAGCAGAAAAGGAGTCTGACAGGTAGCAGAAGAAAGTGAGATTTTAACAGACAGGTAGCTTAACTTTTTGGTTAACCATGACCTCAATAAAAGCTTGATTTGACAATTTATTTTAAAACTTTTTTTGCGGTATTTTGATTTCCTTTTTATTTAAATAGATCCATGAAAAAAGTTCTGGACTTCAACTCCTCACAGTAGTGTTGTGCAACTGTAATCCTGTTTACCCCGAAGAATCACTGTGTATGCTTTTTTTTTTGGGGGGGGGGGGAGGTCAATAGCTTAAGACTTTCAAAGCGGGTATATTGAATAACAACCAATACTAACATATTCTAGACAGAAGCGTCCCTTTGATAGCTCGTGTTTAAAGAAGGTTGGGCTAAGGAAGTGGGGGGGGGGGGCGGGATCATCCCCAGCTTTCTAAAATAGCGCATGAAAAAAAGATACTTATCTGCTATATATTAAATACTGGAGAATTTGTGACGCGCTCATAAGACAAAAACTAGTCAAGCACCTTCTTTAACAAGACAGTTCCTTTGGCTCCACAGGCAAACAGGGGTTTTTCACTCCATGAACAATATTTCTGAATAGGGTTTTTTGGGGTTGAGGGAAAAAACAAGGTACCTAGGTTAGGTTAGGTTACGTATTTAATATACTGCGCTCTGGGCGGCTCCCCTTCCATAATTCTTTGTGGTAGGTTTCATAATTTTGTTTCTAAAGTATTATATTTTCATCTTATTTTGTTTTATTTATTAGTATTAACCAAACTTCACTTTTCGACTGTTTATTATATAACCGATAAATACCAAAATCAAAACACATTGATACAGAAAAATCCACCCGTTTTGAAGAAGTAGGTAAGGAGGGAGCACATATAGCGGCAAAGACCTAGTAAACAATAGTCAGCACCAAGGCCGTATCCAGGGGTCGAAAGGTCTGACCCCCCCTCCCAAAATGTTTTTTCGACTCGTAAAAACGTAACAAAAATACATATAAAAATTATACATTTTTAGAGTTTTTGTACAACACCCCCCCCCTACCCAACAGAAATCCTGGATACAGCCCCGGTCAGCGCGTATAAATACACAGGCACTGTAATATCATCAGAGGACTTTTTTTCAAAATAGGATGTAAAAATATTGCAATGTTCAGGTTTAAATCTAACACTGTCACCAGGATTTCATGCTCTCTTTAAGCCCCCATTGTTCTATTTGTAATTATTTTACGTAGATCAGCATATGGTGTTTCAAGGGTGCAAGAAATTTTCTAATCTGCAACACTGACCTGCGTTTATCTTAAAGTGCCAGACATAGGAAACATTATCTAAAGTGGGTGCATTGTAAAATGAATACAAGGAACCTAGGATGAAAGTACTCTTCTATGTTAAATTAACAACTTAATTCCTATCACTGTATATAAATAATATACAGTAAGATCACGACTCAGTGGTTTTTGGCTACTACATTCTTGGCGCGTATAAACAGCTCCTCCCATTTAATCCAGTGTATATTACCGTGGAACACGTATTTTCGCAGATGCCTTTGAAACCAACTCGAGACTTCGAAACCTACTTGTAATTTCTAAAAACATCTAATGATAACATTGCACTAATATTTACCGATTTTTATAAATGTATTGGAATAAATTAATTTAAAATTAGATTCTTTAAAATTTAGTGTTACAAAGGTGAAGCCAAGTTTCGCGTTAGAGAAATCTGACCTGTCTACCCGTGAAAAAAACGAATCTAGCTTATGTTTATACTTGTTTAAATGTTCTCTGGAGCACTTGCACCTTGGTCCGGCTTTGTATAATGGTTGAGATAGGGAATGCTCCTACTGTATTATATTTACATACAGTGATTCCTATACAGCCGTTTCTCACCATCTCCGAGGCAGGGGCTTTCTATATCTGGACACAAGGACACACCATCCTTAATCATTATGCTTTAATACGAATCAGATTGTTTGGCAAAGGGAGCTGATATACTACTGTATTATCTAACAAAAAAATAAATGCATTTCAATCATAAAATATTGCGATTATTTATTAATAAATATGTTATTAAGCAATTAATCATTAGTTATTAATAAACATATATTTTTTAATCGTAGTCATTTATCAATGTTAAGCTTCCTGCTTTGTACAAGCTACAGCAGTATTATGGCTAAAGAGCTACAGCAGCCTGCTCGTATCATGGCTGCAGCATCTGCTGCAGCCGAACAAAGAACAAATGACGGCCCATAGTAGCCAAAATTTGAAACCCAAATATCCGTATTTTTTAAACAATAATTTTCATTCGGACCAACTGAAGAGTAATTTGTAGTTACGAAAAAAAAATTTCAAGTAGAAATATTTCAAGAAAGATTTAAAGAAAGATTTAAAAGAAAGATTTTAAGATTTCAAGTAGGGGACTGAAGCCCGTGGACGCATGTATGGTAGAGGAGAGAGCCTTTTGGTCTAGCCTTCCAAAATCCAAGTTTATCTGAATTTTTGGAAGCTTCCTATTCAAATTACCCCCAAAAATTAGGTACTTGTCTAAAATATAAAACACTCTCGAGGACTTGTATTGTGAATACCCGGTTTTGCAAGCTGTCTGTACCAGACAATAACCTTCGGCTTGTTGGGAAACCACATTATAGCTTCCTTTAATTAAATATTTAGTTGGTATTTTGGTTAGGTTATGCTATTTTAGGTTACGCACTCTGGGCGGCCCCCGTTCCATAATTCTTTGTGGTAGTTTTCGTAATTTTGCTACTAAAGCCTTGTATTTTAATCATATTTTGTTTTATTTCATTAGCATTCACCAAACTTCACTTCTCGAGTGTATTTTATGTAATAGACAAGTACCAAAAATTAAATTATCCCCCCCCCCCCACACACAAAAAACGAGAAATTTTTGCATTCGTGCCAGCTGAAACCCCAAGAAATCCCGCTAAATTGAAATAAAAAGTATATAATCAAAATCGCCATTATCAAATACACTTGACCGGAGATTTACAGTCCACCGCCTTGAACAACATGGAAAATCATATTTTTGAATGGATAGCACTGATGTGCTCTCTATTTTTTCATTTATAGAAACTATTGCTTTGTTAGGTTCTCTTATATTTTGATTAAAAAAAAAAAAAAAAACGATTTTTTTTCAATTGAAATTAAGGAGCAACATTAAAACTTAAAACAAACAGAAATTATTTTTTATATGAAGGGGCTTCCCCCTCCTTAATCCTCGTTTCTTAAGCTAAAATCTTAAAGTCGTTTAAAAACACTTCTCATTCAAACTCAACGGTCCTTGTGTTTCAGCGGTTTTTCTCAAAGAATTGTGACAAAAATCCAACTTTAGCGTAAAGAGCGGTTGAGGAAGTTGAGGGAAGGGGTTGAGGAAGGGGTAGTCCTCCTCATATACTGATTGTTTTCTGTTTGTTTTAAGTTTCAATGTTTTCCTTACCTTCAGTTTAAAAAAACCTTTTTTTTATTTAATTTCTGATTGTTTTTCAAGTCATGCCAGGAGATCCCGTTCCCTTCCCACACAAAAAAAATCCCGTGGAAACTTTTCTCTCCACGAAAATCCTCTTCGTGGAAATCCCCCCCGCAGAAAAATCCCCCCCAAAAAAATTGCTGCATGTTTCACAATAACAAATGTTTTATCTGAACAATGGGCCAATGTGTAACTTACAGCCCCTTCCACAGGGACTACGGGGGAGGGGGTTATCAGGTCATGACATCCCCAAAGGTATACTTACTAAGCTAACTGGGTTGTCTCAAAGTTTTGATCGTATGTCTTTAGCAGAAAAAGAGGTGTGGGAGGGGTGACAGTTGCCCTCCAACCTTTTCGGTCACTAAAAAAGGACATTATAACTTTTAATTTCTGTTCAAATGAGGCATCTTCCAATCTTCTAGGACCTTCGGTTCAATATAATCACCCCAGAAAATCCGTGATCTTTCTTCTGGCAAAAATAACACGAAATTCCACAATTATATAGATAGTGGCTTGAAATTTCCGCAGTAGGGTTCCCTGATACGCTGAATCAAAACGATGATGTGACTTTCATAAACACCCCTTGACTTTTTTGAGGTGTTTCCCCCTTTTATGAAAATCAGACAAATTTTCTCAGAATTGTAGCTGCTGATGGGTATTAAACGTTAAAATAAGCAAAAAGAGCCAAATATTGATGTATATATTGTTATCAAAAGTCCCTTTTTTAAAGTTTCGGTTAGGATTTGGCCGAGTCACTCATTACTTTCAATTTGTTTTCACAGACTGTTTGATAAACTGATAAACCTAAGTGTTAAAGAATCAGAATATTTCCGTACGTTTTCGAAACCATTTACAACGCTGTTCATCACCGAAGAGTATATAGTACCAATGTTGGTTCCCTGTGGAACACCTCGGAAAACAGCTATGGATCTCTAAAAAAAAAATCCTGCTTCACTTTTTGATTCTTTTTGTCAGAAACCTGCTAAGTATGGCTGACGTGGTCTGGCTTTCTGTATGGCTGACGTGGTCTGGCTTTCTGTATGGCTGACGTGGTCTGGCTTTCTGTGTGGCTGACGTGGTCTGGCTTTCTGTATGGGTGACGTGGTCTGGCTCTCTGTTTGGCTGACATGATCTGGCTTTCTGTGTGGCTGACGTGGTCTGGCTTTCTGTATGGCTGACGTGGTCTGGTTTTTCAGTACGCTAGGCTATAGAACTTCTCTTTTATGTTAATTATTAATCCAGAGAAAATGAGTTAGAAATAGTTGTTGCTAAGACAGATTTTAAATAAAAGGTTGAAATATTATTGTAACACAATTTGCACATCAATGAATTCTGTGATTAATCGTTCATTCTTTAAAGGTTGCAGCTGCTTCTGCAATTCAGATCTTTAGTCTTCAGAATTTCTTAATTATATTCAAAAGACATACATTTAAGAGTCACCGTAGACAAACCATAGATCCAAACAATAAGGGGGGAGAAAATTCCTTTGTTAGAGTGGTCCAAATTCAAAATTTTTTTACGTTACAATTTTCAATCTCTTCAGAGGGAGGGGGTGGAGTAGCTTGTGTAAAGCTTGTTTTTTTGCCCATGTATGAGTAGGGTACAACAAGTAGAATATTATCTTCTTTGATTAGCAGTTCTTTTCGTTTTGTGTAAAAAGACTGTCTAATACTCGGTGGCTATTCCTGCCTCCTAAAAAATGGAAATACAAAAAATTTCTTTTTTTACATTCTGAAAAGGTATGATACTGTCTGACAAAATCCTTTTACAAACCTTTCTCTCATTTATATTTCATTTCATTTCAATCCAATTTATATTTTTTTTAACAACCCCTCCCCAATCCCTTCAAAAGTTGTGTGGGTGCCAATCTAGCATGCCGTCAAGTGACTAAGGATGCCACCATTTGAAGACTGTATTTTTAAGACTGTAATTTTGGACTGTAATTTTGAAGACTCTAGCTATTTTAAGCTATTTTTAACTATATGTAGCTATTGTAGCTATTTTAATTTTGAAGACTTAAGCTATTTTTTAAACATTGAAGACTGTAATTTTGAAGACTGTAGCTATTTTAAGCCTGACTCACAAATAAAATAAAATAAATATTGCCATTTTTCATAGACACGGAACAAAACATAAACTTAGATGCACGAAATTTTAATTTTTTTTTTAATTTCCCGTGCATTTTTTAAAGCTAACAGGATCCCGAGAAACGTTTAGAAAAAAGGAGTGATCCAGACCACGTTAGAACGATCTCCTAGCATGCATTACTTACAGAGCCAACATTGTTCTTTTTCATAAAAGGTTTCAGTCTCTTCGCATGCAGACACTTGTAATTGCCAGGAACAATGGGTAAAAACCAAGTGTCCTGGGATCGCTCCAAAATATAGGCTAAAAACGAAATTACTTAAATTCCTTACCTTTCTAGCCAAGGGAAAGTCTTCTAATGACGTTCTCTTCTCAAGTCCACGCTCAAGTGCCTCTGTGAGACGATAACTGTAAATTCCATGATAATCTGTGACATAAACAAGTGCTGCAACTGATTCAGACACTGTTCGACGGCGTCTAGAGCTATGCAGCTCAATAGCACAACGAGCAATATTATAAATCACAACCTGCTTTGGTGAAATTGTCTTCCCAGTCTCCCTTGATACAACGTTGGAAAGAGCTGAACGGAAGTCATCAATGTGATGACACAGCTCTTGCCATGTGGTATCAACATTAATTCGAAGATATAATGATACTCTCGGTTCTGGTTCCTGGGTCGAATCTGGAACATATATGCCGTGGGTTGTGGAGGGAGATGAGGATACGTGTTCCGTCACGGGCTGAGTCTGGCGGGTTGGAGACCTTGTTTCGATGGTGTATATATTCTCACTCGCAGCAGCTGTGCTTGCAAAAGTGCTTGTCTCTGAAAAAAAAATTACAAAGTGTTAAATATCTTTGCAAAAATTATTATTGAAAATGTTTCTACTCTGCTGCAAATGCCATTTTCTATTCTTAAAAAACAGTATCTTGGCTCATACCAAATAGATCTAAGTCTTCTTTTCCCACGTGGCAGGGTGAAGGTGAGATGAGACCCGTACATTTGGAAGGACAGTAACTACGCTTTATTCATTTGCAAAAAAGAATTTCCAGGAGCGACTTCTTTGGATTCTAAATTTTATCAAACACAAAAGATAGACAAGTAAAACTATTCAAACAGAGCCAATAGGTAGCTTGAAACACTCGAAACGAAGGCCACAAAAAAAAAATTAATAAATAAACTGCCACAAAAAACAGAAAAATATTAAAAACAAGTGATAAAAAAATCACTACCCCAAAGCAAACTTAGGGTAGGAGTGGAACAAACGAAAAATGAGACTACTTTTGGTGAATATATCACTTTCGTATTTATTAGGAAAATAGGTTAGTTTTCATAGTTTTCCAAAGCACCGACTTCAAATGAAAACCGAAATATTAGTTACTAAGGAACGGTTATTAACATAAGTGCACACAAGTCCAACTCCCTAAGAATGGATGTTGAGAGAATTTCTCTGGGGGGCAGAAAAACTGAAAAGCTGGGGGGTTAGTTGTACCACCACCCCCCAAGGAACAATAAGAGCTGGGGGGAGCAAAACTGACTGATTTTTATATACATTTTGAGTCTTTTCCTTTCAAGCCCTAACTTACTGTTAACATTGCACGTTTATAAAAAAAAAGAAAGAAAAAAAAAAAGTTTTCGAAACTAAGGGGTTATTGACGCTAAAGGACAAACAACATTTTGACCTTTAAATTTTGATCATTTTTGAAAACTAATTTTACCGACTCCATACAAAATGTACTCGCACACGCTAAACACACAAGCTAAAAAAAACATTTCTTAAATTAAATTGTTAAGTTTAACCCCTTTTTTTAGGAAATTATAAGAATCCAAATTCATACTCCTTTCTTCCCAACACGACTTCCTGGAGTTTTATCTTATTGGTGCCTTCAATTTAATCCAAGCATCATTGATTTTTGGCAAAACTATAAGGTATATGCTCACATCATCCATTATTTTTCATCATCCCCATATTCTCACACCATCCATCATCCATATTCTCACATTTTTTCCCACATCATCCAGTATTTTAGATACTACGGTTTTGAGCGTAAATTTTTCAAAGCAAAACATTAGAAAATCGCAAAAAAAGTGAACTTCGGAAACCAGTTTAACCAATTCTTCAAGTCGAGTTTATAATAGTTAGATTACTTTAACATTACAATTAAATGGAGTTAGTCTAACAATAAAAGGTAAGGCAAGAATTAATAAGGTAAGAATTAGATAAAAAGGTATGAATTAGGTTTTTTTATCGAATTTTTTAACAAAGCAGTTAGAATTTAAATACATACCACACTGAAACTAAAATCTGTACATTTGAATAGGATATCAAGGAAACTTATATAGCATATCTTAAAAATTGCGACAAATTGGGAATTCAGTTTTCAAAGCAGAAGACAATATGCAGTTTTCAAACAGTTCGTGGTAACGAACTGTAAGTAAGGAGCGACCCGGCTCAATGGTAACCAAAACCCTAGAAAACGGAATTTTGATACCAATAAATGCATCAAAAGAATCAGATTTTAATGCTGATTTCAAATATACAAGTTTCATAAAGTTTAGTCCTATCCATCAAAAGTTACGCGCCTGAGAAAGTTTGGCTGATTTTCGAAAAAAGGGGGAAAGACCCCATAAAAATTACAGAACCTTAATGAAAATCACACCATCATATTCAGCGTATCAGAGAACCCTACTGCAGAGGTTTCAAACTCCTATCTACAAAAATGTGGAATTTTGCATTTTTTGCCAGAAGAAAGATTACGGATGCGTGTTTATTTGTTGTTTTTTTTTTCCCAGGGGTGATCGTATCGAACCAGCGGTCCTAGAATATCGTGGGAGGGCTCATTGGAACGGAAATTAAAAGTTCTAGTGCCGTATTTAAGTGACCAAAAAAATGGAGGGCAACTAGGCCCCCTCCCACACTCATTTTTTTCCCAAAGTCACCCGATAAAAATTTGGAGATAGCCATTTTGTTCAGCATGGTCGAAAATATGATAACTATGTCTTTTAGGATGACTTAATCCCCCGAAGTCCCCTGGGGGAGGGCTGAAAGTTATGAACTTTACCCAATGTTAACATATAGTATTGGTTATTGGCCAGTATACAGACGTTTTCAGGGGGGATTTTTTCTGGTAGTGAGGGGGGGGGGGGGTTGTGGGTCGGGGGTTATGTGGGAGGATCTTTCCATGAAGGAAGTTTTCATGGGGGAAGGGGCATTGCTATGAAGGGAGCGCCGGATTTCCCAGCATTATTTAAAAAAAGATAAGAAATTAAATTAAAAAAAAAAAACAAGTTTTTCAACTGAAATTAAGGAGCAACATCAAAACTTAAAACGAACAGAAAATAATACGTGTATGATTGGGTTCACCCCCTAGTCAATACCTCGCTCTTTAAGCCAAAGATTTTTTAGTACTTTCGTAAGAGCTATCTATTCTAATTAACGGCCTTTGTGATTAACTTTGTGATTTAAATTTTTAAAGAATTGAAAAAAAAAAATCGAACTTTAGCTTAAAGAGCAATGTATTGACTAGGGTGCGAACACTCTTATATACGCATTAAAAATATATGAATATAGAAGTTCGTTACGTAAGTTAATTCATAAGTTACGTATATTTATTACTAATAAAAACGTTCGTAAATAAAATTAAACAAGTTTCGAGAAAGTCATTTAACCAAATAACAGTAAAATTAATATTCAAATTTGGTTTTAATTATTCATGTACGGTGAGCCAAAATCAAAACCTGCATTAATTCAAAAACGTTCAAAAATTAAATAAAAAAACAAGTTTTTTAACTGAAAGTAAGTAACGACGTTAAAACTTAAAACGAACAGAAATTAATCCGTATATGAAAGGGGTTGTCCCTTCCTCAACGCCTCGCTCTTTACGCTAAAGTTTGACTTGCTCACAACTCTATTTTTTTAAACAAAAAAAAAACTTTACCGTAAAGAGCGAGGCGTTGAGGAGGGGACAGCCCCTTTCATATACAGAATAATTTCTGTTCGTTTTAAGCTTTAACGTCGTTCCTTACTTTCAGTTAAAAAAAACCTGTTTTTTTTATTTAATCAGTAGTAAGGGGCATCAAATTTAAAAAATGAAACGAAGAATAAACTAAAAACAAATAGCACCAAACAGCCAAAGAAGATCATTGGAAATCAACCAATGGTTATTGTTTGAATTTTTCGTATCAAAAGTGCTGCCAAATTTTCTTTTCACATTCCATTGTGGCAACACTGACGAAAATAGAACATCACCCTAAAAACTTCATAATTTTGAGACAACCAAGAGAAAAATCTATCAAAACCGTGGTTTGTAGGTGTGAATAGACCTAAGACGAGTTCAGGGATGAAAGTACCAAGGACATTAAAATACAACATTTTTGCCCCGTGGAATTCACCTTGGATTTATTTGTAGCTGAAAATGCAATTTTCTAATTTTTTTTATTTCACAGTTATGATGTATTTAGGGCAGTGCCACATTTTTGTCGGTGTTGCCACGTTGAGCCATGAAAATAAGTAAGCAAAATAAGCAGTGGCGGAATTTCATCCAAATCCTGGGGGGGCAAGGGGGGAGCCAATTTTCCAAAATCAAGTGAAAATGACAGTAAAAACTAAAAACCAAAGCCACTTGGAACCATAAAGGTACTATTTAGTACTATAAAGGTACTTTATAATATGTTTCTGTTGATGCTTGAATTATGTAGGTTTATCTTAGCTTTGACAAGATTTTGGAAGACACTAAATTTCAGCTGGGGGGAGGGGTCAAACTGAAGTCTGGGGGGGAAACCGAAGTCTTGTAGGGGCAGTTACCCCCAGCCCTATAGCAAATTACGCCCCTGAAAATAAGCAAAACGGATTGGTCAAATTCGACAATGCTGTTCGTGTGTAAAATTTCAGTCATTCACTCACGCTTTTCTTTAAAGTTTGGGGAAGGGGCATTTGTTAAGAAACAAATTTCTTTGATAATTTGAAAAAGAAGTACCCAGAAATTCAAAAAAATTTAAGAAAAAAAGGCGCGCCATGAAAAATCAAACAGTTTTAAAATTACGAATATGATCTCAACTGTATCTTGTAACTCCATTGTAACTCCAGGCCTCAGGGTCTAATATTTCGTATCTAATGGTATTTCAAATCGTAATTTGAATAACTGTGAATAACTGTATATAGAGTTATATATAGAATAACTGTATATAGAATAACTGTATAAACGTGAATAACTGTATATAGAGGTTTCTTCATCAAAAATTCCGTTCTCCACTTTTCCTTATCTTTTAAGATAAGGTACCTAAAGACAAAAATGTTATATTAATTTGAATTAGAAGCAGTAAGAAGTGCCAAGAAATTAGGGGTAGGGGGGGGATTTTAATTTGGATGATTGGAAATTGTAATGGTTCCACGGTCTGAGGTTTCGGATCTAAAAGTATTTCAAATCGTGGTTTGAATACCGAAATCTTCATAACTACATATACAGTTATTCTCATCAAAAATTGCCCTCTCCACTTTCCCTAATCCTTTAGATAAGGTACAAAAATGTATTTTTAGTTTTAATCTCCCCAATTCAAATTGAGTTATAACCCCTATATTTTTGGATCTGAAAGTATTTGAAATTGGATTACCACTTCAAAACTTACCTGCGGGTTAGGAACGTTCGCGTTGGAAGGGGGGGGGGGAATTTATGGGCACTTCTTACAACTTCTTATTTAAATTATCATACGAAATTTTTATTTTTTAACATTAACTACATTCCCCCCCCCCAAAAAAAAATATTGGACTTTCTGAAAAATATACTTTGTATATTTCTGCCATAGGTAAGGTAGGTCACAATTAAGAAGCTACAGGTCACCTGGTTACAGGTCACAAGTCACATGGTTACATGTGACATGTAACCAAGTTACAGGTCACATGGCAAGGTCACAGGTCACATGGACAGGTCACAGGTCACAAGCAAGTTACAGGTCACATGGTTACAGATAAAGATCTTACAGGTAAAGATTGCAAGATTATAAAAATCTAATCCAAAAGGGTCTGGTAAGTTTTAGAAATTTCAAACATTAAACTGTATTATTCATCATGGCAAATAAGTTTTAATGCAGCCTCAGACACACTCGTACCCAAAGGCAAGGACCTGCGACGCATGATGTAAATTTAGTTTTAAATACCTTCACCTAGTGCCAGGGGCGATTCTGCAGCATTTTTATTGGGTGGGGGGGCAAGAGGGGTCCATATCTGGATAGTCAAAGGACATGGGGTGTATAATATTTTTTTTCTCCACATTATTGGGGGGCAACTGCTCCCCCGCCTTGCAACCCCCAAACGACGCCCCTGCCTAGAGCATTTGTCCCTTCCCTCAAAGAGTTGAATATTCGATCCCATCGTGGAGGCATAACCACAGGAAAAGACCAGAAACCAGAAGTAGGCTTGAGGGTACAAGTGATGAAATTTGAGATAGAATAGGTGGGACTGTATGTACAAAGTCATGTCCTGCAAAACCCAACATTAAATTTCATGGCTCCCCTCCTCGGGTGGTAATTTATATCCATCCGAGGATATATATATATATATATATATATATATATATATATATATATATATATATATATATATATATATATATATATATATATATATATATATATATATATATATATATATATATATATATATATATATATATATATATATATATATATATATATATATATATATATATATATTATATACCCTCATCCCAATTTCGGGGCAGTTCTTACTACTTCTTATTCAAATTGTCATAAAAAATTGTTTTCTTGATGTAACTTATCTTAAAAGGGTACCACTCATTCGGTTTGTTTAAAAAAATTATTAAAAACTCTTTGGCTTCGTAGAAGTTATTTTTGTTTATGTTTTTATTTTTTATTTATTTCATTTTTTTGGAGTCTATTTAATCTAATTAATTATTTTAGTTTATTTATTTTATTTTTTCTATACTTTTCGTTTTATCCATATTTTCTTTTCTTCTCCTTCGTATGTGAGTAAGTGATCATTTTAAATTATCTTTTGTTTTTCATCTTTGAGTAAGCAATTCATATGTCTTCCCCCTTTGTACAGGCCAATGAGCCTTTGGGGGAATAATAACATGTAATATTGTATGTGTATCTAATGAAGAATAAAGCTTATCTTATCTTACTTGGGTATTTTATGGTACACAACGCTATATACTGTACAAGGAACTACTAATGGAAACCCATCAAATGGGTATTTGCAAGAGATAAATGGATGGCAAAGCGTGGTTTGTTTTTGCGTTTACAATATTTAAACTGTTGTTTTTTTGGGGTTTAGGGAGAAAAAGGGTACCTAGGTTAGTTTACGTATTTAATATATGCTATGCTTTACCATACCCCCCCCATAATGTGCAAATATATAGCCCAAATTTGTTTCTAAACTATTATATGTTCATCCTATTTTATTATTTTTATTAGCATTAACCAAACTTGACTTCTTTCGTGTGTACCATATAATACACAAGTACCCTTCAAAGGTTAGGAAAAGTGGAGGATGACTTTGGGAATCTACTTATTGTTGATACTTGAATTTTTACTGACGAAAAGTGCTGTCAAATTTGACTAATTAGTTTTGCCTAATCATTTTGAAGATCAACGTGGCAATATCCAGGCAAATGCGATGCTATCATAAAAACGTCATAATTTTGAAACATCCAAAAGGAGAATCTTAGAAAATGTCAGGTGTGGGTAAACCTAAGATGAGTCCAGGAGGCAAAAGATGTTGTTATTTTGATTTCCTTGGCACTTATTTAGAACCCAGTTTCAAAATTTCTAATTTACCATTAATACCAAAACAAATGATAAATTGACGTTTTGCGGGATCATTTCCTGCTAACGAAAAAGGAAAAACTCAATTTTACCTCAGTCGTAGCAAGCGAATTGAATAGAGAATTTGTGAGTGTCATAGTTTCTGGGTTGGGTGGGAATAACCCGGAAAATGCTTGAAGGAAGTGACTAGATGCCGGATACCTTAAAAAGAAAGTTAAAAAATGAGGCAAACAGGCGTTTTCTTTATTTTTTACAGTGAAGAATATGTGACTATAATTACATATAAGTGTGGTTACCACACTTCTTAGCAATAGCCTTACTTATTAATTTAATGTCATAGATAATTTCGAAGACAATACTACCTTTCCATGACGATAAATATAAAGTTCAAATTAGGGTAAATCCTTTTAATAGACAGTGATAAATTTCCGAGTCAAACACAAAACGAGCAAAAATTAACATGAGTATGGCTGAGAACCCCCATGGTTTCTGAAGACCAGAACATAATTTGCACTTGGTCCTCTTTTATACTGAAGCCTCGGTCTCTCCACCTGACAACATACAATTAATGGCGTCGATAAATAAAAGTTCGAATAGGGATAAAATTCTTTTAATAGAAAGTGATGACGATAACAGTGATAGAAATTCACAAAAAAATATACCAAATATTTCGGTCACATATGACATTAACTTTATTTGACATTGACATTAACTTGACATTTATTTGACATTAACTTGACATTAACTTAAGTGACATTAACTTTAAAAAAAAAGTTCAAATTGGGGTAAATCCTTTTAATAGACAGTAATAAATTTCACAAAAAATATTAGATATTCTGGAAACAAATGCAGCGACCGTCATCAGTCGTAGTACACCTGGAGTATTACGACTGATGACGGTCACTGCATATGTGACCGAAATATCTAACATTTTTTGTGAAATTTATCACTATCTATTAAAAGGATTTATCCCAATTTGAACTTTTTATTTAAAGTTAATGTCACCTATGGTAGTCCAAGTTAGCCTACTTTTACAATTCCTAAATATTTCTATAAACCTATATTTTGCATATATATGAGATTCATTTCTATCTCTTTCAAATCCCCCCCCCCCACAAAAAAAAATATGCGTGGTTATTCAATAATTGCGTAAGTCCGAATAAGAATTATCCAAAATAAATATATAAATATATAAACTGTGGTATATAATTACATATATATAAATACATATAAACTGTTAAGATAATTATATAAACTGTGGTTTAAATATAGTATTGGTTATTGGGAAGTATACAGACGTTTTCAGGGGGATTTTTTCTGGTAGCAGGGGGTCGGGGGTTATGTGGGAGGATCTTTCCATGGAGGAAATTTTCATGGGGGAAGGAACATTGCCATGAAGGGGGCGCCGGATTTCCCAGCATTATTTAAAAAAAACGATCAGAAATTAAATAAAAAAACAAGTTTTTCAACTGAAAGTAAGGAGCAACATCAAAACTTAAAACTAAAAAGAAATTATTACGTCTATGATTGGGTTCGCCCCCTAGTCAATACCTCGCTCTTTAAGCCAAAAAGTTTTTAGTACTTTCATTAGAGCTATTTATACTAATTAACGGCCTTTTTGATTAAGGGGTCATTTTTAAATAATTGGAACGAAATTCGAACTTTAGCGTAAAGAGCGAGGTATTGACTAGGGAGCGAGCCGTCTAATATACGTATTCAGAATATATGAATATAGAAGTTCGCTACATAAGTTAATTCGTAAGTTACGTATATTTATTACTAATAAAAACGTTCGTAAATAAAATTAGAAAAAGCCATTTAACCAAATAAAAGTAAAATTAGTATACAAATTTTGTTTTAATTATTCATGTACGGTGAGCCAAAATCAAAACCTGCATTAATTCAAAAACGTTCGTAAATGAAATAAAAAAAAACAAGTTTTTTTAATGAAAGTAAGGAGCAACATTAAAACTTAAAACGAACAGAAATTATTCCGTATTGAAAGGGGCTGTCCCCTCCTCAACGCCTTGCTCTTTACGCTAAACTTTGACTCTTTCTCACAGCTCTATTTTTTTTTAAGAATAAAAAACTTTAGCGTAAAGAGCAAGGCGTTGAGGAGAGGACAGCCCCTTTCATTCGAAAGTACTGAAAAAAACTTAAGCGTAAAGAGCGAAGTATTGACTAGGGGGCAAACTTGAATCTTAAGGAATCTTGAATCTTAAGGAAGGTGAACTTGAATCAACTCCAAGAATTGGATATAGCAAACTATAAATAGCTGATCGAAGAAGAAGACATGGTACCTCAAGTAACAAAAGTTTTTCAGGTCGGCTGTGATAATTAAAACTATGACATATGCCATTTTGGTCAAAAATGAGTTATGTATGCGTCGTGGTTTATATAAATCGTGAGTTATGTATGCGTTTACGCTGAAGTTTTTTTATTGTTTTAAAAAATAGAGTTGTGAAAAAGAGTCAAACTTTAGCGTAAAGAGCAAGGCGTTGAGGAGGGGACAACAGTAGTATCTTATATAAAGCTTTCAAGCGTACATTCACGCCTAAAAGAATATGCTCAAAAGTGTAATAGATTTCAAGCGTACATTCAAGGGTACATTGGAATTGCGCAAGAAAAACCCACATTTTTTAATTGTTTGATTGACGTGTTTGGGGAGGTTACGTTCCTTGGCACCTTTTCAGAGCATGTACTTATGGGTACCTTTCCAAGCAAGATGGTTAAACATGCTTTTACAATCGGAAATGTTTGATTAACATTTGCAAAAAAGGGGTAATGAGATTTGCGAATTGGAGTGTAGGATATGGGGTCGAGTTGCATGAGGGTTCAGTAGCACGAGGGTTCAGTTGTACGGGGTTTCGGTTATACAGGGGTTCAGTTACATGGGGGGTTCAGTTGCATGGGGGTTTAGTTAAATGGGGCTTGAGTTGCACGGGAGTTGAGTTGCATGAGGGATTCAGTTGCACGGGGGTTCAGTTACATGCGGATTCAGTTACACGGGGTTTAGTTAAATGTGGTTGAGTTGCATAGTCTCGTTGGAAAAAATTGGAGTTCATACTTAAACAGTTCTATTAAGAGCTATTGCTATGGAAATGGCTCATTTTTGAATCGAAACTATGCTTTTCTGACTGAAGATACACATTTGAATCAGAAAATGTGAAAATGTACACAACTGAAACAGAGAAGTGTGTTTTGAGGATATTTTCTATAATTTCGTCTGAAAAATAGGACTTCACGCTTAAAAAGTTCTATTAAGAGCTATTTTTATGGAAATGGTTCATTTTTGAACCAAAACTACGCTTTTCTGACTGAAGATATACATTATAATCAGAGAAATGTGTTTTGATAGTATTTTCTATATTTTCGTTGGAAAAAATTGGAGTTCATACTTAAACAGTTCTATTAAGAGCTATTTTTATGGAAATGGTTTTATGAGGGCTGGCGTATCTGATGAAATAATTTAGGTCGTATGATCAATTTAATTTATTTTTTAATTCAGTAGTTTTTCAGTAAGGACACTCGATATCCTAAAAGTGTTTGATTCAAACTTTTACCTTGAGCATCTATGCTGTTAGCAGAATTTCAAAAAGGATCGTTTATGAGTGCTGGCGTATCTGATGAAATAATTTAGGTCGTATGATCAATTTAATTTATTTTTTAATTCAGTAGTTTTTCAGTAAGGACACTCGATATCCTAAAAGTGTTTGATTCAAACTTTTACCTTGAGCATCTATGCTGTTAGCAGAATTTCAAAAAGGATCGTTTATGAGTGCTGGCGTATCTGATGAAATAATTTAGGTCGTATGATCAATTTAATTTATTTTTTAATTCAGTAGTTTTTCAGTAAGGACACTCGATATCCTAAAAGTGTTTGATTCAAACTTTTACCTTGAGCATCTATGCTGTAAGCAGAATTTCAAAAAGGATCGTTTATGAGTGCTGGCATATCTGATGAAATAATTTAGGTCGTATGATCAATTTAATTTATTTTTTAATTCAGTAGTTTTTCAGTAAGGACACTCGATATCCTAAAAGTGTTTGATTCAAACTTTTACCTTGAGCATCTATGTTGTTAGCAGAATTTCAAAAAGGATCGTTTATGAGTGCTGGCGTATCTGATGAAATAATATAGGTCGTATGATCAATTTAATTTATTTTTTAATTCAGTAGTTTTTCAGTAAGGACACTCGATATCCTAAAAGTGTTTGATTCAAACTTTTACCTTGAGCATCTATGCTGTTAGCAGAATTTCAAAAAGGATCGTTTATGAGTGCTGGCGTATCTGATGAAATAATTTAGGTCGTATGATCAATTTAATTTATTTTTTAATTCAGTAGTTTTTCAGTAAGGACACTCGATATCCTAAAAGTGTTTGATTCAAACTTTTACCTTGAGCATCTATGTTGTTAGCAGAATTTCAAAAAGGATCGTTTATGAGTGCTGGCGTATCTGATGAAATAATTTAGGTCGTATGATCAATTTAATTTATTTTTTAATTCAGTAGTTTTTTTCAGTAAGGACACTCGATATCCTAAAAGTGTTTGATTAAAACTTTTACCTTGAGAATCGATGTTGTTGGGTCCCAGTCCACCAGCCAGAATGGTTTAAATCCACTAGCTCAGAAGTGGGGTCTTAGTCCACCAGCCTGAATGGTTGAAATTCACTAGCTCAGAATTGGGGTCTTAGTCCACCAGCCTGAATGGTTGAAATTCACTAGCTCAGAATTGGGGTCTTAGTCCACCAGCCTGAATGGTGGAAATTCACTAGCTCAGAATTGGGGTCTTAGTCCACCAGCCTGAATGGTTGAAATTCACTAGCTCAGAATTGGGGTCTTAGTCAGTGTTCAGATTGGAGCGTTGGGGTCCGACTATCTGGGCTTTATTTGTCAAGGCCTGAATGCTAAGCGATGGACATGAGCTCGATTGGGATCCACATTGCGAAAATGGAAAACAAAAATATATTGTCGGTATGTGTGTAGAGCATGGCATGGTTACCGCTAGGGTAACAGTCTAACCGTTGACGGTTTTAGGTATCCGTGAATAAGTTTTAAGGCGAGAGTGGAAGTTGGGACAAATTTTTGGAGGTACCCACCTCACCTGCCCAGAGTCTCAGGCAAGTGACCCTAAATTTGAAAAAGTGGAAATTGGCTCAGATTTTCTAAACTGAGCTAAGACAATGAATAGATACTATTGGGAAAGTGATTGGAGACGCTGGGCATCCGTGAACAAGTGCTAAATTGAGAGAGGAATTTGGGACAATATTTGGGGGCGCCCACCCGCCCAGAGTCTCCGGCAAGTGAGCCAAAAATTTAAAAAACACACAGAGACGACAGACACAAAGAGACGAATCACACACAGAGAGGACAAACACACAAAACGACACATAGAGATGACACATGCACAGAGACGATACACACACACACAGAGTCAACACACACAGAGAGACGAGACACACACACAAAGAGACATCACACACACACAGATACGAAACACACTTAGAGATGACACACACACAGAGACAACACACACACACACAGACAACATCCACACAGAGACGAGACACACACACAGAGATGACACACTCAAAGTGACGACTTACACATACAGACGACACACACACAGAGATGACAAATACACAGAGACGACACACATAGAGAGACGACACGCACACAGAGACGACAAACACACAGAAACAACACACACACAGATACGAAACACACAAAGAGACTACACACACAGAGAGAGGACAAACACACAGAAACGACACACACACACACACACACAGAGACGACACACACATAGAGACAACACAGGCACAGAGATGACAGACACACAGATACGAAACATCGCACAGAGACGACACATGCACAGAGACGACACACACACACACAGAGTCCACTCACACACAGAGAGGACAAACACACAGAGACGACAGACACAAAGAGACGAATCACACACAGAGAGGACAAACACACAGAAACGACACATAGAGACGACACATGCACAGAGACGATACAAACACACAGAGTCAACACACACAGAGAGACACACGCAGAAATGACAAACACACATAGAGACGACACACACAAAGAGACGTCACACACACACAGATACAAAACACACATAGAGACGACACACACATAGAGACAACACACACACAGAGACAACATCCACACATAGATGACACACACACACACACAGAGACGACACACACACAGAGACGACATACTCAAAGTGACGACTTACACATAGAGACGACACACACACAAAGACGACAAACACACAGAAACGACACACACACACACACAGAGACGACACACACATAGAGACAACACACACATAGAGACAACACAGACACAGAGACGACACACACACAGAGACGACAACACATAGAGAGACGACACGCACACAGAGACGACAAACACACAGAGACAACACACACACAGATACGAAACACCCACAGGGACGACACATTCACAGAGACGACACACACACACAGAGTCCACTCACACACAGAGAGGAACAACACACAGAGATGACAGACACAAAGAGACGAATCACACACAGAGAGGACAAACACACAGAAACGACACATAGAGACGACACATGCACAGAGACGATACACACACACACATAGTCAACACACACAGAGAGACGAGACACACACATACAGAAATGACAAACACACATAGAGACGACACACACAAAGAGACGTCGCACACACACAGATACGAAACACACATAGAGACGACACACACATAGAGACAACACACACACACACACACACACAGACAACATCCACACAGAGACGACACACACACACAGAGACGACACACACACACACAGAGACGACACACTCAAAGTGACGACTTACACATAGAGACGACACACACACAGAGACGACAAACACACAGAGACGACACACACACACAGATACGAAACATACTTAGAGACGACACATACATAGAGACAACACACACACACACAGAGACAACATCCACACAGAGACGACACACACACACACACACAGACGACACACAAACACACACAGAGATGACACACACACAGAGACGACACACTCAAAGTGACGACTTACACATAGAGACGACACACATACAGAGATGACAAACACACAGAGACGACACACATAGAGAGACGACACGCACACAGAGACGACAAACACACAGAGACAACACACACACAGATACGAAACACACAAAGAGACGACACACGCACAGAGAGGACAAACACACAGAAACGACACACACACACAGAGACGACACACACATAGAGACAACACAGGCACAGAGATGACAGACACACAGATACGAAACATCCCACAGAGACGACACATGCACAGAGACGATACAAACACACAGAGTCAACACACACAGAGAGACGAGACACACACGCAGAAATGACAAACACACATAGAGACGACACACACAAAGAGACGTCACACACACACACACAGATACAAAACACACATAGAGACGACACACACATAGAGACAACACACACACAGAGACAACACACACACAGAGACAACATCCACACAGAGAGGACACACACACACAGAGACGACACACTCAAAGTGACGACTTACACATAGAGACGACACACACACACAGAGACGACAAACACACAGAAACGACACACACACACAGAGAGAGACGACACACACATAGAGACAACACAGACACAGAGATGAGACACACACAGAGACGACAACACATAGAGAGACGACACGCACACAGAGACGACAAACACACAGAGACAACACACACACAGATACGAAACACCCACAGAGACGACACATGCACAGAGACGACACACACACACACAGAGTCCACTCACACACAGAGAGGACAAACACACAGAGATGACAGACACAAAGAGACGAATCACACACAGAGAGGACAAACACACAGAAACGACACATAGAGACGACACATGCACAGAGACGATACACACACACACAGAGTCAACACACACAGAGAGACGAGACACACACACACAGAAATGACAAACACACATAGACACGACACACACAAAGAGACGTCACACACACACAGATACGAAACACACATAGAGACGACACACACATAGAGACAACACACACACACACACAGACAACATCCACACAGAGACAATACACACACACAGAGACGACACACACACACAGAGACGACACACTCAAAGTGACGACTTACACATAGAGACGACACACACACAGAGACGACAAACACACAGAGACGACACACATAGAGAGACGACACGCACACAGAGACGACAAACACACAGAGACAACACACACACAGATACGAAACACACAAAGAGACGACACACGCACAGAGAGGACAAACACACAGAAACAACACACACACACACAGACGACACACACATAGAGACAACACAGACACAGAGATGACCGACACACAGATACGAAACACCCACAGAGACGACACATGCACAGAGACAACAAACACACACAGAGTCCACTCACACACAGAGAGGACAAACACACAGAGACAACAGACACAAAGAGACGAATCACACAGAGAGAGGACAAACACACAGAAACGACACATAGAGACGACAAATGCACAGAGACTATGCACACACACACAGAGTCAACACAAACAGAGAGACGAGACACACACACACAGAAATGACAAACACACATAGAGACGACACACACAAAGAGACGTCACACACACACACAGATACGAAACACACATAGAGACGACACACACATAGAGACAACACACACACACAGAGACAACATCCGAACAGAGACGACACACACACACACAGCGACGACTTATTCATAGAGACGACACACACACAGAGACGACAAACACACAGAGACAACACACACACACAGATACGAAACACCCACAGAGACGACACATGCACAGAGACGACACACACACAGAGAGAGAGACGACACACACATAGAGACAACACAGACACAGAGATGACACACACACAGAGACGACAACACATAGAGAGACGACACGCACACAGAGACGACAAACACACAGAGACAACACACACACAGATACGAAACACCCACAGAGACGACACATGCACAGAGACGACACACACACACAGAGTCCACTCACACACAGAGAGGACAAACACACAGAGATGACAGACACAAAGAGACGTCACACACACACAGATACGAAACACACATAGAGACGACACACACATAGAGACAACACACACACACACAGATACGAAACACACATAGAGACGACACACACATAGAGACAACACACACACACACAGACAACATCCACACAGAGACAACACACACACACAGAGACGACACACACACACACAGAGACGACACACTCAAAGTGACGACTTACACATAGAGACGACACACACACAGAAACGAAAAACACACAGAGACGACACACATAGAGAGACGACACGCACACAGAGATGACAAACACACAGAGACAACACACACACAGATACGAAACACACAAAGAGACGACACACGCACAGAGAGGACAAACACACAGAAACGACACACACACACACAGACGACACACACATAGAGACAACACAGACAAAGAGATGACCGACACACAGATACGAAACACCCACAGAGACGACACATGCACAGAGACGACAAACACACACAGAGTCCACTCACACACAGAGAGGACAAACACACAGAGACGACAGACACAAAGAGACGAATCACACAGAGAGAGGACAAACACACAGAAACGACACATAGAGACGACAAATGCACAGAGACTATACACACAAACACAGAGTCAACACAAACAGAGAGACGAGACACACACACACAGAAATGACAAACACACATAGAGACGACACACAGAAAGAGACGTCACACACACACACAGATACGAAACACACATAGAGACGACACACACATAGAGACAACACACACACACAGAGACAACATCCGAACAGAGACGACACACACACACAGCGACGACTTATTCATAGAGACGACACACACAAAGAGACGACAAACACACAGAGACAACACACACACAGATACGAAACACCCACAGAGACGACACATGCACAGAGACGACACACACACACAGAGAGAGACGACACACACATAGAGACAACACAGACACAGAGATGACACACACACAGAGACGACAACACATAGAGAGACGACACGCACACAGAGACGACAAACACACAGAGACAACACACACACAGATACGAAACACCCACAGAGACGACACATCCACAGAGACGACACACACACACAGAGTCCACTCACACACAGAGAGGACAAACACACAGAGATGACAGACACAAAGAGACGAATCACACACAGAGAGGACAAACACACAGAAACGACACATAGAGACGACACATGCACAGAGAGGATATACACACACACAGAATCAACACACACAGAGAGACGAGACACACACACACAGAAATGACAAACACACATAGAGACGACACACACAAAGAGACGTCACACACACACAGATACGAAACACACATAGAGACGACACACACATAGAGACAACACACACACACACACAGACAACATCCACACAGAGACAACACACACACACACAGAGACGACACACACACACAGAGACGACACACTCAAAGTGACGACTTACACATAGAGACGACACACACACAGAGACGACAAACACACAGAGACGACACACATAGAGAGACGACACGCACACAGAGATGACAAACACACAGAGACAACACACACACAGATACGAAACACACAAAGAGACGACACACGCACAGAGAGGACAAACACACAGAAACGACACACACACACACAGACGACACACACATAGAGAAAACACAGACACAGAGATGACCGACACACAGATACGAAACACCCACAGAGACGACACAGGCACAGAGACGACAAACACACACAGAGTCCACTCACACACAGAGAGGACAAACACACAGAGACGACAGACACAAAGAGACGAATCACACAGAGAGAGGACAAACACACAGAAACGACACATAGAGACGACAAATGCACAGAGACTATACACACACACACACAGAGTCAACACAAACAGAGAGACGAGACACACACACACAGAAATGACAAACACACATAGAGACGACACACACAAAGAGACGTCACACACACACTCAGATACGAAATACACATAGAGACGACACACACATAGAGACAACACACACACACAGAGACAACATCCGAACAGAGACGACACACACACACACAGCGACGACTTATTCATAGAGACGACACACACACAGAGACGACAAACACACAGAGACGACACGCACACAGAGACGACAAACACACAGAGACAACACACACACAGA